>BGNK01003124.1:33775-80211 GCA_003297005.1 Symbiodinium sp. clade A Y106 | reverse complement strand
GGTCGTCGTCTGCATCTGGCACTGGTTGTGCAGCGGCATCGGGCTCAGTCATGTCTTGCTGCTGCGAGCAGCGCGATCACCTCGTCTCTGGCGCAATCGCCTTCAGATTTGGTCCCTGGATCGCCGAGCTCCGCTACCACTGTAGCGGAAGCCACAGTGGTAACAGCAATCTGCATGGCCTGTTTTCCCCGATTCGACTGTGCCGCCTTGAGCCACGATGTTCGTGGAAGCTTCTGCTCTCATGCTCACATGCTTCTGGNGGCCTGTTTTCCCCGATTCGACTGTGCCGCCTTGAGCCACGATGTTCGTGGAAGCTTCTGCTCTCATGCTCACATGCTTCTGGGTTTTGGGAAGCAACCGAAACACACAAACACACTAGGGATCTAAGGACTCATATATTAAGGCTTTTGGCCCAAAGACCATACTATATAAGGCTTTGTTCTATATTGATCCCTAGGGTTATGGGGGATACTTCCCCAAATCTTACTAGTAATCTTATATAGAAACCCTTCATTCTACTATATAGGTACTTTGGACCCTTTGAGGTGGTGTAGGGTTTCGGGTTTAGGGGTTTAGGGGTTTAGGGGTTTAGGGGTTTAGGGGTTTTTAGGGTTTAGGGGTTTAGGGGTTTTGGGGGGTTTAAGGTTTAGGGTTTAGGGGTTTAGGGGTTTAGGATTTTATAGGATTTAGGGGTTTGGGTTTTACGGGTTTAGGTTTAGGGCTCTCTTTCGGTTTAGACTTAGAGTCTGTTGGGTTAAGGGCATATTGGGTTTAGAGTTTAGGATTTATAGCCCAAACCCTAAACACTAAACCCTAAACTAAGGGCTAAGGGCGTAGTGGGTCTACGGCCTACGGTGTAGGATTCAGGGAGGACTTTGGGCGTAGGTTTAGGCTTTAGGGCACTGGGTTTAGAGTTTCTGAAGGCTTTGGGCTTTTTGGCTTAGGGTTTAGTAAACCTAAGCCACGATTTCTTGGGGTCTAAAGTCTATCGGGTTTGGTGTATAGCTGCAGGGTTTGGGGTCCGTTGGGTTGAGGGTCGAGGATCTCTTGGTCTGCAACCCTTCAGAGTTTAGGGCTTAGGATTCAAGCGTCTGGGGTTAGGCGTTCTTTAATTTAAGACAATGAGCGACAGTAACACAGCTAAAGCCCCACACCTCTGAACCGAAACCCTCAACCCTCAACCCTAAACCCTAAATCCTAAACCCTAAACCCTCAACCCTAAACCGCATCTCCGGCCTGCAGCGTTCGCTTGCCAATACCAGGCGGGCCAAGACCAACCTAACCGGCCGAAGAGATGGTTTGTGCTCTTCCGATTTAGGGTTTAGGGTTTAGGGTTTAGACCAATCCCGATAATGTGAGAAACCAGCCGGTTTTTAAGTTGGGGGTCTTCTGAACTAAGGTAGTGGCAATTGCTCATATGGGTGGTAACCTGGTATCGAAGGTAGGGTATCCTAGTGTAATTTCTTTCGGGCTGTAGGGGCTCGGGATGGGTCGTGGGTGCTGCTATTAACAATTGTGAACATGATCGTCGTCAGTATGGCTTTTGGTGTGTTAGTTTTGCCATATGCATTGGTTCAAGTCAAAGACATAGCTACGAATCACAGCCAAGGCGGCATTGTCGGCAATACGACCGCTATCTGTTGTCTGTGGGTCACTGTCGTTAGTTGAAATGTCGCTGATGTTGCCTTTTACTTTGAGTGTCACGGTGAGGGTTAGCAGGGCTTGTGTATTGACGACGGCTTGGCGTTTTGAGACTTGTCTTTGTTTTGGGCGTGGGGAGTTGTCTTTGCTTTGGGACAAGCGACACGTTGACCACGTTTTCTGTTGGGGCCGCTGGGCTGACAAGACTTCACATGTTAGCTCATGCGAGGCAGCATTGTTTGTGCGGTTTGCTTGCAAACTGATCGAACTTAGCTGCGGAGTTCACAGCCCAGAAATCCTAAGACAAACCCAGAACCTTAGAGTTTGTACAGTCAACTACTGATTCTCTAAGTGAGCCCTTTGAGTCCACAAGAGCCTCCAGAACAATAAAATTCTATGTAATCCAGAGTAAAACGCTGCAACCCCAGGAATGCCGTTGGAAATCCGCATGGACGCCTTTTAAAGCCCACCACGATAAACCACCAGAAACCACAGATAAGCATCCCCGAAAGAAAAAGGCAAAGCGCACCAAAACCATAAACCAACAAATCAAAGAACAACTACCCAACCACGTCACAACACCAAAACAACCAGAAACAGCTACTAAAAGCCTAAACCCTAGACCCTAAAACCCTAAACCCTAAACCCCTAAACCCTAAACCCCTACACCCCCTAAACCCTAAACCCCCGAACCCCCCAAAGCCCTAAACCCAGGGCCCCATGCCCAGGCGGTACCCGGCAGGCCCAGTTGACGGCAGATCTGCCGTGGCTTTGGGCTTTTTCCCGTTTTTTCATAGGGACCCTTAGGGGGGTAGGGGAGGGGGGTAGGGGACTATACTTCCTTAAATAGGCCTTATTAGGTCCTTATTATGGGCCTTAACCCTACCCCCCCTCCCCCTACCCCCTAAGGGTCCCTATGATTTTTCTGGGGATCCAAGGACTCATATATTAGGGCTTTTGGGCCCAAAGACCATGCTATATAAGGCTTTGGGGCTATTTTGATCCCTAGGGTTTCTTGTACTGTTGAGGGTTTAAGGTTTATTTGGGGTTTAGGGTTTAGGGTTTAAGGGTTTAGGGTTTAAGGTTTGGGGTTTAGGGTTTAGTTCAAGTAATTACTTCATAATCATATACTCTCCCCAATACTTCCTGGGTCCCTTATAGGGTTCAGGGAAGCTTAGGGTTCAGGTTTCGGGGCTACGGGTTTGGGGTTTCGGCGTCATCAACGCAACATGGGCCAGAATACGCCCTCATACAAGGGTCCTGGGATACCTTGTTGTAGTTGAATAGCATAATATACAGACAAAGCCCTCTTCGAACGATTCGGGCCCCCCCACCTAGGCCGTTTAGGATCATTTCGGCTCAGGTCCTCAGCCTCTTCATCAAAGCACAACGATGTGGACCTAAAGCCCCTAAGAAGCTGGAACAAGCTCCAGGCTAAATCTCCGCCATACCGTAGAACCTTCATCAGCCCTCTCCTTGGTTGCTGAGTTCATGAGCACTTTCAGTCCTACACGGGATAATATTCTCCCAAGAAGTGTGAAATGCACTCATTGAGCTGCTAAGCCTGAGAAAAAATGCTGAGAAGCCTGCCCGAGCATGCAAGCCGCTACCAAAAACAAGTTACAAAGTCTGACAGGAGAGTGCTCAACATGATTGACAATCGCGGTGGAGGTCATGTCAAATCACAGAGACAGTTCTGAAAACTAAACCCTAAACCCTAAACCAGCAAATACGTCTCACCGCCTGGGTTTTCCCTCGCCGGGACTTTTCGGCGGAAAGTTACCGACTGCAGCTGGGCCAACCACTCTTGAACAAAGGCTTAACCGTTTTTGGGATTTGCATTCAGGGGTTTGTAGATTGATGGGGTAGATGCTTGCTCACAGGTTCACTGCAGCGCCGCATACTTCTCCACTAGGGAACCTATCGGGAGTACTGTCCGGTTTCACTCCTCGCTTCAAGCTTCGTTTGTGGCAGGTTGAAGATTGGCGCTTTAGGGCACCAGATGTTTCGCAGTCAATTTTCGGCTGTCGGAAAATCTACGCTGGTGAGAGTGTCCCGCCGAGTATGATGAATTACAGTAAAGCCCATAAAGTTGGAAACCGGATTAAGGCCAAATAGTGCTGAGATTCCCTATACATTACTCTTAAGGATTGAGGCTATTGGGTTTTCAACTTTTGGGCTTCTACCGTATCACGTGCCGGCTTCAGGGTTCTCCACTGTGTGGTTTTTTGGTTTCATTGGGTAATGAGGATTCAATTCAAGGCTTTAGGGCTTCGGAGCCCAGGTTCCAGTAAATCTAACCCTGGTTAGGGTCAAGTCTGGGCTGTAGGTTTAGGGTTTAGAGTTTAGGGTTTAGGGTTTAGGGGTTCGACCTTACCGAGAGGCCTATACCTTCAAAGCTCGACCGCGCTGCTTCGGACTCCACCGAAAGCATTCTGTCACGAGATGGCTTGGCCATTCGCAACGGTCCCAAGTGGGACCGCAGAAGACTCCAACTGCTGAGATGCAAGGCAGAGTGGAATGGGTTTAGGCATCGAGTTGAGGATCTTGTGTTTGCAACTAGGGTGTAATTAAGGTGTGACAGCTACCACCAGCATCAACTACTCCTGCCAGGTGCTGAAGGTTGAGAAGAAAGCGTTCGACAAGTCCTCAAGCTCAAAACTGCCCAAAACCCTGCACCCTGAACCCAAAACTCTCGATCGTTCACCCAGCTTTGCATCTTCAGCAGAGCTGTACTGTGCGGTGTTCATGCTTTCTTTAGGAAAGTGCAGGCCTCACCGACTTGCAATAATACATGAAGCATCCGGCCGTGCGCAGCTGGTCCTTGTGACCTAATCTAGGAGCGAGGGTGTCACCAAGGATGGCCTGGGGCTTGGGGTTTAAGGCTTAAGGTTTCTCGGGGGTTCCTTGAAGGGTTATACACGTTGGAATTATATGCCGCTGTTGTCTCTCTCATGTGATACGTAAAAGCACCTTGCAACCCCCTCAGCCCAAACAAACCCTAGAACCCAACAGCATCCTTATCCTTATATAATAGACTCGACATCTTTTAACAACCCTTCAGAACCCCAGACCCTGCTTTTGGAACTGCTATAAAAGCCCTTAAAGTACCCTTTGCTATTACATACCTTTACAGGAACCCTGAAGGAACCCCAACCTCTATCTGCGCTGCCAGAGCCCTGTAGCTGAGCCCCTGCTTTGCAGGGAGCGGAGAACAGGATCCGAGAATCGAGGCCTCCTAAACCCCTAAACCCCTAAACCCTAAACCCTAAACCCTAAACCTTAAACCCTAAACCCCTAAACCCCTAAACCATCCTAAACCCTAAACCCCTGAAGGGCTTCTCTAAGAGTCCTCCGTTAAGAGCGCATTTCAGGGGGTGCCTTTCAGGCCCATGTGCTTGCAAAGGGTGCTTTTACGGGTACCCTAAGGCTCTAGGGACTCATATTTTACGGCATTTGGGCCTAAAGACCATATTATATAAGGCTTTTGGGCCATTTTGAGCCTTAGGGGTAGGGTGTGGGGTTTAGGGCTTAGGGTCCAGGGTGTAGGTTTCTTGCGCAGGAATTAAAACTGGTAGCTTCAGAAAGGCTTCAAGGACAAAGCTTCATGTAAAAGATCAAGAACTTATGTGTTTGGATCTTGCCCTAAACCCCAAACCATAAACCGCATACTTCAGAAGATTCGATGTCTTCCTCCGCTTCGAGAGGCTGTGGGCTTTTGCCCAGGTAGGCAAAGTTTAGAGCTCGAGGTGAAAAGTTCCTATGAGGTTAAGGGCGGGTTCCTTCACGGGTTTCTTTAAGGGTTCCCTCATCTTTCCTATAAAGGTTTTCCTACAAGGGTTCCTGTAAAGGTGCGCAGGGTTTTGGCCCGAAATCTCGCAAAAAAGAAAAAAAATGAACCTCTCGGTCAGGCATCGGCCTGGCAGGTATCAAGTTGAGAATCGAGGTTTCGAGCTTGGAACCATATAGTGCGAGTTTTACTGCAGGATGGAGCGAGCCAGCCGAATAACCAAACTTATAGCTTCTGCTTCCAAGTTACACGCTAGCCTGCGTAACATGGCTGGTCAATCAGGCATACGACGATACCTAGCCTTGTTTGCCTGCTCTTTGTTACCACAAATATCGTGAATGCTAAATCTCTTGGTCCTGAATCCTGAACACGAGTTTCCCAGCCCGTTAAACTCATGAGGACGACGGCAGCTACGATGGCTATGATTCCGTAAACTCTGTGCTTATTGCTGCGGCTGGAGCTGCTGGCTGCCGTACCATTTCCACATCTTTACTATCATGACCATCACCATCACCAGCAGCATCATCATCAGCAGCAGCATCAGCAATCTGCATCACCATCCTCGTCCCCACTGTTTTTGATCAGCTTGTCATGTCTCCATCAACAAGGCCATGCCGATGCTTGTGCAAACCACGGCGGCGGTGCTGGTGAAGAGCTGCTGCTGCTGCTGAGGAAGGAGGAGGAGATGGAGGAGGAGAAGGACCACGCGACGACGAGGATGCTGATGATGAACCGAGACAGGACGATGACGTCGGATCACATGAACACTAACATAGGGGCCTTAACAATTAGAATAGGGTTTTGGGGTTATATCATAATATACTTATAATAAGGAACCCCCAAACTAGTATAGGTAATTGTTTAGGCCCATATATTACCAAACTGCAACCCTAAATCCGTCCCAGGAGCCTTCGGTGGCGGTGGTGGCACAGCGTCTTCTGATCGCAAGGCTGGTTTCTAGCCCATAGTTCAGGGTCTTTTGAAGGTTCTATGAAGGCTTGGGGTTTTTGGTTTAGGACGAGGACATTTGTACTCTCAGCCCTAAACCCTGCATGTTCTACAGGGGCTTGTGTTTGTTGGCTTACGAAGAGGTCTTTGGGCGGTTGGGTTGGGATCGAGGCTCACATAGGTGGAGTACGGCTCTGCGTCAGGGCCGCTTCCTCTTCTTCCAACCGGTGACCGCAGGGGTTGAAAGACCCCAGAACCGCGGAAGATCACGAACCCTACACCCCTGAACCATGTTGAACCACTGTCAACTCTAGGCCCTACACCCTGAACCCTAAACCCTAACCCCTAAAACCCCCAAAAACCCTAAACCCCTAAACCCTAAAGCCTAAACCCTAAACCCCTAAAAACCCTAAAGCCCTGTACCCTAAAGCCTAAACCCCAGGGCCCTAGGGGATCAGAACTGGAGGCCCCAGGCCACAAGCCTGAAACCCCCAACCTTGCCGAAGCCTCATCCAAACTTCGACCCTGGCGGAAGATGACGACAGTCGAAGATTTAGGGTTTAGGGTTTAGGGTGGAAGATGACGACAGTCGAAGAGCACATAGGGCTGAGGGCACCCATCGATCAGAGGGTTTATGAAGCCAAATATAGGGGCCTTAATAATGAGAATAGGGTTCCTTTAAAGGGGCCCTGTGAAGGGCTATTATAAGGGATGTATAAGTATAAGGGTACTTTTATATTGGGCCTTAATAATTGGAATAGGGTTTCGGGGCCCATTATACTATAATTCTGATACGGAACCGCAAAATAGTATTGGTAATTTTTTAGGCCTTTATATAATTGAATCCTAAGAGATAAACTCAAAAGGGTTTAGGTTCGGCAGAGGTTAGGGTTCACACGTGGGCTGGTCCATGGTAGGTTTTTTAAACTCAAAGCTGCTGAGGACAGCCAGCCTTTGGATTCGAAAAAGAGAGAGAGAGAGAGAGAGAAATTGTTCAGGGAGTAGGTTTTGGTATAGGGTTCTATGGCACACCCTGAAACACCCCGTAAAAACTCATGTATAAAGCCCCTTATACAATCCTTCCAGTAAAGCCGATAAAGCCTCATAGAACCCCTAGATGAAAACCTACAAACCTCTGTAAGGCACCAGAGAACCTTGTAACCACATAAACGACATCCTATTAAACCCCATTCCAATCATTTGCCTGGGCCTGTTTGTCCCTAAACCCTGAAGCCTAAGCCCTCCACAACTCGCCCTAAACCCCATAGCCCTAACCCTAAGCCCTTTACCCCTGACCCTCACCGAAACCCTCAAACCCTAAACCCTGATTCGCCACCTACTTGTCGAGTATCCTGTGGGGACTAAGGTTCACCTTTGGAAGTATATTAGGACTATATACGGCTTATAATACCCCAAAAAAAGTTAAAGGCTACCTACTCTACTCCCTAAACCCTAAACCCTAAACGCCAAACCTACTAGGTCTAACTATTGCCTCTCTCTCTTGCGGCTCCGCGCCTCCTTGCCTTGGCTCAGGAGTAGGCCTGGGATAAGTGGCTCCAGAGTAAGAGCCCACCGTAGGGTTTCGGTTTAGAGTTGAGGGTGTAGGGTGTAGGGTTTAGGGGATGAGGCCGCCTAGTTTTTCTGAGTTTGGGATCAAGGATTGTAGGTTTACGGTTCGGGTGTTGGGTTTCAGCTGCGAATCTTCCAAAGTTGTCCTAAGTCCAAGGCTTTGAACCCGATGTTGGGACTATAGGCGGTTTAAGGGGTTTAGGGTTTAGGGGACTATAGGCCTAAGCGCCGGTTTGGGCAGGGTTTTACAAAGTTTTTCGCGTTGACGACAGGGTGACACAGGGCTGAGGAGCTAAACAACCAGACCTGTAGCAGTAGTAGTCGTCGTCGTAGTCGTAGTCGTTGTAGTCGTAGTAGCGGTAGCAGTAGCAGAGTCGTCGTCCTCCTCCTCCTCGTCCTTGTGGTCGTGGTCATGGCACTGGTAGTAGTGGTGCTGGTGGTAGCGGTAGTTCATAGTGAGTGCTGGTAAAGGTAGGCGGCGAGGTGGTAGCAGTCGCAGTCGTAGTAGTGGTCGTCGTCGTAGCACTGCTACTACTACTACGATGACTACTACTATTACTACTGCTACTGCTACTGCTACTGCTACTGCTACTACTACTACTACTACTACTGCTACTACTACTACTACTACAGTACTACTCCTCCTCCTCCTGCTGCTGCTGCTAGGACCACCACGACGACGACTACTACTACCACTGCAACTACCACTACCACTATCGAGGACGACGACCATCACTACTACCAGCCGCCGTCGCAGTAGTCGTAATGGTATGGGCGACATCAATACTGTTAATCAATACTGTTAAGGCTAGCTATCGCAATAGTACTAGCGGTAGCGTGGCATAATCAAAATATAGAAAACAAAATACTGTACTGCTACTGGTAGCAATCAAGATACAGACAGTGCTAACTATCACCTAATGCGGACATGGCAAGACTGCGGCTTGTAGCAATAGTGCTAATAGCAGCATCATTTACGGTATCAACGAGTAACAACTCAATAACAGCGGAACTCATAATTCTACAGCTAGTCACACCAGGAATATCAATCTCTCATACGGATTCACTTTCACACTTAACCCTGCGCTGAACCCGAAACCCTCAACCCCTAGGCCCCAAGCACGAACCCTGGACCCTAACCTCGGAACTCCAAGCGCACAACCCTAAACCCTAAACCCTCAATTGGCCCACTTGGGAGTTTCCGACAATGAGGGGTACCGGAGTACCTTATTTTGGGGGTCCTTATACGAAGTACCTAGGGTATTATATTGCTATATTTGGGTCCCTATTTTCAGAAGTGCCAAGAGGCGTCGGTGCCGCCGACGCTCCGGGAGCAGCCTCCTGCTCGAGACAGCATGGTTTCAGGGGTGGGGTTGAGGGTTTACGGCTAAGGGTTTAGGGTTTAGGGTTGAGGGTTTACGGCTTAGGGTTTCGGATCTCAAAAGGCCGGTTTAATTAATTCAGAGTTTTTATAAAAGGCATTTGGTGGGTTCATACAAAGGGGCTGTACTGGTTTCATATACGGCTTTACAAGCTCTAGGGTGAGGTAGGGACTCTGTACCCTAAACCCCAAACCCTAAACCCCGAACCCTAAAGGGGGCCTTTAAGGGTTCCTTTAAGGGATCTAGAAGGGTTCCTTCAAGGGTATTGGGTTTAAGGTATTACAGCCTCTTCGGTAGGACCTTTACTAACCCTTTAGCTTCCTCCTGAAAGCAAGGACTCTAGGCAGTTCCAGCATCAAAGGTTGATGGGGAAAAGGGGCTTTGGGCCGATTGGATAGATTTGAGGGCTGAGGCTCGGGGGTATCTTTACGAGTTCAAGGCCCGTAGAGCTTTTAGCTTGGGTTTAGGTTTCGGGCTTAGGGTAATGACGCGGTGTTTGGCTTCGGATGTCATTGATGCGGTAAGGAGCCCTTAGTAGCTTGTTCCCTAAACAGTTCGGACAGCAAAAGACTACGTATACTCGCAGAATAATGCAAAAGTGTAGAATCACACACGCTTCAAGGATAAAAACCCGAAGCCCGAAACCCCAAACCGCGAAACCCCTAGAAGAAGCCAGAGCTGTCCCTAAACCCAAAACCCTAAACCTCAAACCCTAAACCCTTTTAAACCTTCCTGTAAACTCCCAAACTCCTTGATCGCCGGCGCCGATCCTGAGAGGTAGCGAAAGGCTTTGAACTTCCTTTTAGGGCCGCGTTGGAGGGTTCTCTAACGCCCCTATAAGACCTCTATAAAGCTTCCTTTCAAGCTTTTTTCAAGTGCCTTGAAGGGCTCCGTTAAAGGCACTCCTACAGAAATCCTTACAGGAACCCTTAAGGAATCCTTGAAGGAACCCTAAAGGAATCCTAAAGGAACCCTAAAGGAACCCTTAAGGGAACCCTTCAAGGAACCCTTAAAGAATCTCCCAGGGCCTTGAAGGGCTCCCTTAAAGGTGCCACGAAGAGGCGTCCTTTCAGGATTCCTTGAAGGTGTCTTTAAGGGCTTAGGGTTTAGGGTTTAGGGTTTAGGGTTTTAGGGTTTAGGGTTTAGGATTTAGGGCGAACTCCTGAGATAGGGTGCTCCTTTTGGAGGATAATATAGGGGCAGAGGGGCCCTATAATCATTACCAATACTATTTTGGGGGTTCCTTGGTATAACGATAGCATAATGGGCCCCCAAGCCCTACTCTATTTATTAAGCCCCCTATATTAACCTACCTTTTTCGGGAATCAAGCAATCATAATATGGAGTCTTACAAACGACAACGTCCCTCAAGCTCCGCTTCTAATTGGCAAGGCTCCCATATCAAACCCGCAAGCCCTCACCGTGGAACCCGCATCGACCCCTTTTCAAGAACCCTTTCCCTGAACCCCATTCAAATCATCAAGGTCCTTATACGGGTAATTCTCCACAATGCGGTCTCTTCTAAAATTATGTTTATAAGGGTGCCGTTCTTTGGGATTTCTGGAAAGAGACCCTACCCATATAACCGTAAACCCTAATCACCTAATCGCCCTAATCAAGAGCACTACCCATATGAAAGCCCTTACTTACCTCCCTAAACCCTAAACCCTAAGCACGAAAGCCTGAGCTCTAAACCCAAAGCCCTTGCTTCAACGCAGCAAGACGCCGGCCTGGCTGGACAGTCGGCGCGGTCTGCCTTGGTCAGGCAGCTCCACAGCAAATTCGGGTTTTGCGGTCGTGGGTTTTGTAAGATTGAGGGTTCAGGATTTTAGGGGCTTCAGGCTTTACGACGAAGGATTTTCCAGTTTTAGGGAGCAGGGTTCAAGGCTTACGGGTTGAAGAGTTTTGGGTTTTAGGGTTTGGGATTCGGCAGTTCGGGTGAATGGTGGAGCCGTTAGCGGTGTCGTTAAGGGCTCAAGTACCTGACAATTTAGTATTTGGGTTAAAGGCACGTGCAGCTTTTGAATTTTGAGTAAAAATGACCCTAAAACCCCAAACCCTAAACCCTAAACCCAAATTCCAAACCCCAAAACCCCAAAACCCCTAAACCCCTAAACCCTTGAACCCTAAACCCCTAAACCCTAAACCATTATGAGGTACCTGCGACTCTTGGGGTGGATTTTGAGTTTCGGGAGCCTGGAAGTCGTGGCGGACGATTCGGGGGAGAGATAGCAAGGATCCCTACGAGGAGAAAGGCGATGCCCCATGAAACATGGTACATGCAACATGTTCATGCCTACAACAGTCCATCCAAAGGCTGAACTACCAAACACTGAACCCTCAACAAAGCTGCAAACCCCTAAACTCTAAACATATTGGGGAAAAATATTTCCCCTAAACATAATTGAAAAAATTCCCCAACATGTTTAGTGATAGCATGCTGTGTACCAGGTTTACGGCTTCAGGGGTCTATGAACTTTGGAAGCCTTATCAGGCTCTCGTACACCGGGCTCAGAGTTGCGAGTGCCGGTTTCGGGGACGTAAATCCTACATCCTCCTTGAAGGGTTCCTTAAAGGGCTCTTTAAACGGGATCTATAAGGGGTTCTATAGAGGCCCAGAAAACTTAGTAAGTAGGTTATAAGCAGGGTTATCATTGGGGCAACTCCGTTTAGGGTACTTATCACCCTACTTACAACCTATTTACTAAGTCCCCTGGGCCTCTAAGTAAACCCTATAAATCCTAAACACCGATAGGCCTAAACCTCGAGCTCCAAACCCTAAATCCAAAGCTGCTAAACCCTAAACCCTAAACCTCGAACCCTGAATCCATCGTATCCGAAACCCGACATCCTAAACCCTAGACCCTGCCTGGACCCCCCAACTACCCTCCATTCTACTCCAAATACCCACTATCAAGGACCAGAATAGGCTCTAATAGAGGGCTTTTGGGGGTCTCTATACTTGAAAATCCTGGGTCCCCGACATCCCTGGTGCCGGCGGGCCATTGTTCCAGCTGACCTGAAGGCGGACCTTGCAGATCTTCGGGCTTAGGGTGTTAATTAGGGGCCTCAAATTAGTGAGAATAGGGCTTTGGTGTTAGGATAGGTTGCTATAAGGGTGCTATAGTGGGTTACTAGAAGGGCTTTAGTATAGGAGCCTTAACAATTGGAATAGATTCTACCCTCATTAAATTAGTTAAGAGGCCGTAGACCTACTGAAATGACTGAGCCCTGTCTATGACCACTAGGCTGCATCAACTCAAAACAAACGAAGAGTCGGAGAAAAAGAGAAAGAAAGCAACAGCGGAGGGAACACCTGAGCATGTAGTAGGATGTAGTATATCTGCATGCTTGCTTGCCACCACCACCGCCACCACCACCAGCATGCAAGTCGGGTACTCCCTAAACCCTACAGCCTAAACCCCTAAACCCTAAACGCCCTAAACCCCAAAATAGTGCTTGGGTCACCAGGTGAGCGCAGCCCACACTCCAGTGTCGGCCCTTGTTGCCTGGGCTAAAGGGATTTCTGGCACAAGGATTCAAACTAAACCCCTAGACCCAAAAACCCCAATCTTTAAACCCTCAACTCTCGCCCCTACAAGTAATACACTTCCCGGCCACAACCGAACGCCACGGTCTCTGCCTGTCGCAAGACCCAGAGATCCCAATTCCCCTTAATTAAGGCATAATATTAAGCCGCTTCGCGGGACTTCTGCAGCTTCTCACCCAGAGAGCCCAATACCCCTTAATTAAGGAATATGGCTTAAATTATATAGGGCTTCATATTATGAGTTAAGCTATATTCATTAATTAAGGGGCATTGGGCTCTCTGGGCAAGTTTTGACCGCCACGAGGTTGGTGATGTGGAGGCCGGTGTGGTTGCAGCCTGCGCGCTTCCTTCCTCTATTCCTTGGCTTCCACGGGGTCGCCAAAGAATGTGGCGATTGCCGCAAACATCGGGTCCACTTTCATTCCGCTTTTTGCTGTGGTAGGCTTGGGCCATATCTCTCGCGCTGACCACTTGGAAGTGTCGGCTCGGGCAAGCCAGGTGACGGTCATGCCTCTGTTGCGGGCCCAGCGGTCGAATACGTGGTTTAGGATTTAGGGGTTGGTTCAGGACTGAAAACACTGAAAAAGTGTACGCATCAGATATCGCGATGGAGAGCATACCTCATGTAGGGCTGTTATGGATAGGGTGCATGGAAGCGGCTGCTCCAGCTAAGCCATCAACGATCACAACGTTCGGTTGCGCAAAGGCCCAAGGCCTCGTCATGCAATGCAGGTCAGCTACGAGCATTAGGGATGCCTTAAACCCTGAATCCTAAATTCTGGTTAAATGCTCCTCAGTATGGATACCCTAAACCTTCAACCCGAAATGTGAACCTCAGCCCAAAACCTTTGGTGAAAGGCCCCCTACTTAGGATACCCGAACCCAAAACCCAAAAGCACGAACCTGATTGACTTGGTCCGGTCCACCCCCTCTCAAGCAGCAGACGTTCGGATCGCGGATCTCAGCCCAAAACGAGGCCTCAAAAAGCCGGTTTTTGGCAGGGAATCCGCCCTGTGTTTGTAGATAAGACTAATATCAATAAGACGACAATGACAATGAGAGCAATAACAATAGCAGTGCTAAATACTAATAGCAGTAATGGCAGTAGTGGTAACAATACAAATACTTGTAAACGTAGCAACACTTGTGATATTAATACAAATAATATTCCTAGAATTATTTGCAATAATAGTAACAATCGTAATAACAGGGAGAAAGGCAGTAATAATGCAAACGATACTAGTAACAACAACAATACTTATCATGTATCACAGCAATAATAAGGATGTCGGGTGTCGTTAACAAGGAACCTGGATTGGAGTTAGGGTACGTGAAAAAGGAGCATAGATATTATAGGGGCCTATATGGAGGCTTTAGGCGTTGTGCTATAACTCGCAAAAAACCCTGTTGGCTTAGATGCTATATTTGGAATACAATATAATTACAACGATTTTGTGCTTAGTCTGACTACAACTGACTGAAGCTTCGTAGACAAGGAATTTGGAGTAACTGTCTGGGTTTGCGTAGGTTAAGCCCCCATATCCGGGATCTGCAGAGGCGTTCATAACCCAAACATCCAAGCACTTCTGTCTCAAAAATGGGGTTGTCGAGAATTTGTTCCATTTGAGGCCACTATTTTGACAGGAAGCTGCTCATTACACATAACAACAGAAACTACGCCACGCATCCCAAAAGGCCCAAAACCCTAAACCCTACAACCCGAAGCTCAAGTCACACACTCCGATACTTGAATCTCAAGCAGGTCCATGTTCCGGGAATCTGGAATTCGGATGCGTATGACCCTGTACAGATACCTCGGCCAAACCTTGAACAGGACCACAGAGAAACAAAACCCTCACAACGCCCCGCTACATCTGCTGATCCTTTGCGCACCTGACTAAGGGTCCGGACACAAGTTACAAGTTATCCTATGAGGATACAAGACACTTGACAGCAGTGAGAACTGCAGTAGCAACAAAAAATACTCCGACAGCGACAGGAAAGTAGCAATGCGGAGCATTAAAACAGCAATGACTACATGACGGCCAGAATAGCAGCAATGATGACCGCAGCAATGATTTTGTACTAACGGTGCTAACAACAGCCAGTACTACTGTTTCTGCTTTTGTTTCGATCCTAGCTACGCTTATAAGTGCAAGTACAGTCATTAGACAATCATTATCATAATACCACATTAAAACTTCAAAACACAACATACTACGTGTGTATACATATGTTTTTCCTCATAATACAACTGGTCTTCCCTAAACCCCTGCACCCTAAACCCCAAACCCCTGAAACCACTAAACCCCTAAACCCCTAAACCCTAAACCCTAAAACCCTAAACCCCTTAAACCATTTAGCCGCTGAGGGCGAAGCATCCGGTCCTGAAAGGTCGGCGATTCGCCCGTGCGGCCCGGTCGTCACCTCTTTTAGGGCCTTAAGGCTTTTTAGGGTTTAGAGGTGGCCGTCACCTTTTACCGGCTAGCTGTAAGGGTAAAGGGTTTAGGGTTGAGGGTTTAGGTTTAGGGCTAGGGGTTTAGGGTTTAGAATTTAAGTCAGGTTCTGCAAGGGTGTCGCAGAGAGTTGTATACGGGGTCTTAGGGCTGCATAAGGCGATTATAAGGACGCAGAGGCTGTTACAGGGTTGATGCGGCTCTATGAATTCTTGCAAGGGATTTATAATCAAGGGATTCTTACAGTCTCCTCGACTGGGTATCGATCCCGATCGCCCTCAAAACTAGGAGTAAGGAAAGTCGAGTTGAGTTCACGAAAGCATCTTGGGTTAAAACCTTCATTTCGCGTCCCTCCAGGCATCTTCTTGGTGGCACGACCCGGACATACCAGATGCTTTTGTTCTCACGTCCGGACTCATCGCCAAGACGCTGCATTTTCAAAACTGTAAATAGCCCTATTGTCCACCTAGGAACCCCGCCTTCCTTTATGATGGCTTAAATACACACTATGTAAGGACCATGCATAAGTATGGGCTATACTGATGTACATTCACCGACGCTCCAAAGATGTGTGTTTCACAATCACAAAGTCCCTAATATGACCATACCTCATCGGCCCCTACATGACCATTTCCAGGCACACCCAGCTACGGTCAGCAGCAATTGGAGAAGGACACCCTACACCCTCTAGTTCCTAAGCCCTAAACCTAGAGATGTTCCTAAACCCTAAACCCTACAGTAAACTCCAAACCCTACTCACATTCTTGTTCCTAAGCCCTAAACTCCTCAACCCTAAACTCTACAATAATTCCTAAACTCTACAATAATTCCAAAACCCTAAACTCTACACACTCTATTTTGACTCCTTGAAATACCCGGAAAATACGGCTGAAGAGCCGACAACAAAATTGCTTGTAAGCCCCTCAAAAGCACCCTATATATTCTTAGGGGCATTTATAAGTAGAGTAGGGTGGGGGGGGGCATATCATACGACAATGACTATGACGGTAATAAGGAGCCTCAAAACAACAGAACAAGGAGGCCCAAAATAACGGAAGCCATGGCAGCCCTAACCCCTAAAACAAGTCTCCGCCTGCCACTCTGGCAGCTGCCGGGGAACGAGGTCACCTGCGACGCAGGAATACCATTAGGGTTTAGGATTTAGGGTTTGGGGTTTAGGGCTTAGGGTCAGTTAACTTAACAACCCGCTCGTGGACTTTTAGCTCTTGCTTTTACCATTAACATTTGGTTGTGATCTGTAGTTGTCGGGGGTTTTGCCATTCGGGTTTGGACATTCAGACTTCTGCCATATGCGGCATGCGGCCCCTGGATAAGCCCTACATCCTAAATCCTAAACACTAAATCCTAAACCCTTAACCCTAAGCCCTAAATGATAAACCCTAAACTTTAAATGCTAAACCCTAATCCTAAACGTCAAAAAACCCCAAACGCTTTTGAAAGTAAGGTGCGTAGAGGCGCTCTGAAAATCGAACCCGGCAAGCGACTGCAAACATAGCCCCAAGGCACAAGGACCCCTTTATTTCAGGCCTAGACTTTGTGACGCACCACAGACCATAGAAAACCCTAAACTAGGGCCTAAACCTTGAACCCTAAACCCTCACTTGCGCCAGCCCCAGGCCCCGGCATTTTAAATCAGAACTCCCTATCACCGAAGGCCCTACTGGAACCCTTGTCAGGGCATTGTGGCTCCCAGTTCGGCTGCCCGAGCATCCTCTGAAGCTCGATCCATGTGTGCCCTACAACTCCAGCGGGGGTGGCCTTCGATTCCTTCTTGATTGAAACTTTCGAATCTTCCTGGGCTCCTTGGCGCCTTGATTCTGATTAAGCGTGCCCAATAGCCTAAGCCTTAAGCAAACAACAAGGATTAGACAGTTTTGGGCTGCGGAAGGGTTGCTATAAGGGCTATCATAAGAGCTTTAAGTGAGTTTTTTGGCTTCAGAGTACTACGGAACTGCACAGAATCCGAAACGTCTCACACAACGGAAGAACCCCTATAGTATCTTTCAGGGCCCTTTTAAAAACCTTATAAAATTCACAATGAGGAATCCTACAAAACTCGTACACACATCCTGGTTGCCCTAAATAAACCCTGAACTCTAAACCCCGAAACTCAAAACCGAACCCTATACCCAAAACCCTAAACCCTTAACCCTGAACCCCTATACCTACCCAAAACCCTAAACCCTTAACCCTAAACCCCTATAACTACCCAAAACCCTAAACCCTTATAACTACCCAAAACCCTAAACCCTTAACCCTAAACCCCTATAACTACCCAAAACCCTAAACCCTATAATGACCCAAATCCCTAAACCCTTAACCCACTGTCTCTGGCCTGGCCTGGAAGCCGAGTTTCCTCGAGGGCTGTCCAGTGCCGAGGCACCCGAGTGCCTGCTGCTTTAGGGCTTATGGTGTTCAGGGTTTAGGGTTTATGGTTTAGGGGTTAAGGGTTTAGGGGTTAGGGATTTAGGGATTATAGGATTTAGGGGTTAGGGCCAGGGGTTTGGGGTTTAGGGTTAGGGTTTAGGGTGTACTTACAAGCCCAGGAAGCGTAGTGAGTGGGTTGGATGTAGAGCTATAAGTCATAAGTCTTAGAATTGAATGAGTCCTTATTAAGGTGCCTCCAAACAAGCTGGTGGTGGTGGTGGGGGGGGGGGGGGGCCTTTAAATTCCTCTCCAAGGGGGCGGGGGGGGGGCCCCACAAGCCTCTCGCCAAGGGGGTTTAAGTTTAGGGTGTTGGGGTTCGGTGGTATTTATTTTTTTTCACATCAGCNAAACCCATGTATGACATGGAACCCGGGAGCCCTAAACCCTACTCCCCAAATACCCGAAACTCGAAACTCAAAACCTAAACCCCAATTACACAACCTTGGGCCTTTCTTAGGGTTCCTTTGAGGATCCCTGAAGGGTTACCATAAGAGTGCCTTCAAATTCCTGCTCAAGGCTGCAGAGGTGGGGCCACGACAGCATTCGCGACAAGGGTTTAAGGTTTAGGGTTTAGGGTTTAGGCTGTATTAGATTCTTTACATGAACGCATCCTCCTGAGAACCAGTTGCTTGGGGGCTCTTTCCCATCTTTCCTGAAACCTCCCAATATCTCACACTCAAGGATGTTCTCTCTCTGCTATAGGAACTCTATCGTCCTAACCCTAAACCCTAAACCCATGTATGACATGGAACCCGGGAGCCCTAAACCCTACTCCCCAAATACCCGAAACTCGAAACTCAAAACCTAAACCCCAATTACACAACCTTGGGCCTTTCTTAGGGTTCCTTTNAAACCCATGTATGACATGGAACCCGGGAGCCCTAAACCCTACTCCCCAAATACCCGAAACTCGAAACTCAAAACCTAAACCCCAATTACACAACCTTGGGCCTTTCTTAGGGTTCCTTTAAAGGGGTCTATAAGGGTTACTATAAGGGTACTATAATAATGTAGGAACCTGATTAAGAAACCCTGGTCTTATAACCACAAAATACTAGGATTCATGTAAGGAACCCTAATAAAGGCCCAAGGTTTCTTAATCAGGTTCCTACATTACACTAAGTCCCCAAACCCGGATCGCCTTAAGCCCCAAACACCCCTTACCCTAAAATTTGAATTCTCTCGCATACTCCCTAAACCCTGCTGACCTTAAGCACTTAAGCCCCAAAAGCCGCAAGGCCTTTGAAAACTCATCCTCATCCCTCTTCTTCTCGGCAACGCTGGCTATGCGCTTCACAAGCCCCCAAAAGCGAAGGAACGTTCGAGAAGCTTCTACCTTTGTGTATACTCACCTTAGAACCATAACACACCCTAGGGCTCCAGTAACCCAAATAGTAGGATACTAACCATATACAAAGGGCCGCAGTAGCCTACTATATAGGTAACTGGAGCCCTAGGGACAAATATTATGTTGAGGAAAACTGATAAATAATTCCTAAGGACACCATAGTGGTCGGAGTGAAGCTCGTGTACGTGTACCCGTTCTCCTTGGTGTCAGGGGTCATCGGGAAGCCGGTCCCTTCGGCTGATATCAACAGGTGAGAACTCTCATAGATCCCTTAAAGGAGCCCTTATAGATCCCTTAAAGGAGCCCTTATAGATCCCTTAAAGGAGCCCTATGTACCCAGAATACCCGATAGTCGAATTGGAAAGTGTGTCTCCCCTTTGGAAGCTGATGCTGACGTCTTTGTCGCATTTACGTGGCAGACTTCCACATTTTGAGCGCCCAGCGAGCGTCTATAACTATAGCATGGCCCATAGTCGCAGTCTTGGGCCACGGAATGTCTTAGTTGCAACCTGGCTCCAGGCACCTAAAGAATCTGCAATGGCGCTCCGTCGATTTGCCAAGGGCCTTGCTGCATCGAGCTGCTTCATGGCCCCAGCACCGAGCTCGATGTACACAGTCATGTTGTTATCCCGGGCCTTGAACATTGCCTCGGGCACCTCACAGAGAATCATCGGGGCATTCTTGTCCGCCACGTGGGTGTCCAGGAACAGCGTCGGCTGCTGGCAAGTCGCCAAGAAACCGTTGTCCACGGTGAGCAATCCCAGCAACGACCGCCCACAACAAAGACAGAAACTAAGGTCATTAGAATGTAGAATGGGGCCCTGGCGTCGAATGAAACCTGACGCGTTGATGTTCCGTTCATATTTGGACCAGCAGCCCCTGATCTCTCTGAAGTTCATCACTGTAGCCCACAGCACAATACCCTAAACACCCTAAATCCTATACTCTAAGGTCCTAAACCCGAAACTATACCCAAAACCCTAAAAACTCAGACTGCAGTCACGCCTGCTTGAGCAGATCCTGGCCGACTACCTCAGTCGAAAGCCCTCAACTCGGAAGATAGTATCGTGCATAATAATACAGTTTAGGGTTTGGGGTTTAGGGCTTAGGGTTAATAAGGCTTGTGGCTTAGCGTTGAAGGGTTTAGTGTTTCGGGGCTAAGGGCTTGGGGTTTGTGGGTTAAAGGCTTTTAGGACTTACGGGTTTAGGTGCTTGGGGGTTTGCCATTAAGAGTCATGGTTTCCAGTTTCGGGCTACACTCATAAAGCCAAAAGGACCTGGCTCCTGAAAACGGACCTGACATACTGCCGTTCTTGGCCTAGAAGAGGCTAGCCTTTTATTCAAGGTGGGGGTAGATGCAGGTTGAGGGTCTCAAGCGGTTTAAGGTAAATGGTTTAGGGTTGAGGCTGCGACGAGCTTCGTGAATATCCGAGTTAACCTCAGAAGCGTTGTGCCAAGCAAACAGGCAACGGACGGGGAAGTTACCTACTGAACTAAACAGCCAAGAAGACTTCGTGGTTTCTTGGCCCCGAAAACGTAACCTTTCCAATATAGTGATTAAGCCTTCGTCTTTGGCTGTAGGACCCCCAACATGTAAAGATGACCTACATAGCCCCTAAACCGTGAATGCGAAGCTCAACACCACACATCATGTAAGAGCTTCTGGTTGAAGATCTATATAGGCTCTAGGGTGTAGGGTCGCATCCGACGGGTTGAAGCCCAACTTCGTGACTCTTTGACGGTTTGAAGGTCGCAGCCGTTTATCAGTGAAACAAAATAGGGACAGGAGTCTAGGGTTTAGGGTTCCCAGAGAGCCCAATACCCCTTAAGAAAGGAATATAGCACAAATTATATAGGGCTTCATACGATGACTTAAGCTATATTCCTTAATCAAGGGGTATTGGGCTCTCTGGGTTTAGAGTTTCAGGGCTCAGGGTTTAGGGCACGGGCTTTGAGGAGCATTGGAGTTGACTGCGACACAAGATTGGCTTCGGCCAAACCACCACCACCACCACCAGCAGAAGCAGCATCATCATCATGTTCTTGAGAAACATTAGCATAAGCAGCCTAAGCCCTAGATCGAAACCCTACGACCTACAGCAAAGCTCGTGACTCTCCAGCACAAAATGATAGTTTTGGGGTTGAGTGTTTCAGGGTTTGAGAATGCAAGGGCTCCCGGCGAACGCCCGGGTTGGAACGTGCTCGCTGCACGTTCCTTGGCTCTGCCCGCCACCCCCCTAGATTCATAGGGTGCTCGGATTTAGGATCTGAGACTTTTGGGGGTATGACTGTCTTAGGGCTAGCCACTCTTTATGCGTTAAGTTACTGTCCTGTGAACGTATCGAAAACCAGCGGTATGGAAACCCTTCGTGGTGCACAGGCACAGGATGACTCTTTGAGGAAGCAGTAGATGCTTTAGATGGTAGAGGGGTCTGTGTGGTGATGTAGCAAGTTTCCCTAGGGCTCCAGGTGCCTAAATAGTAGGTTAAAAACCATATACCCTAAACCCTAAACCCTGGACCCTAAACCCTAAACCTTAAAAGCCCTAAACCGTATTATACACCCAGTCACCCATTACATAGCTAACCGGAGCCCTACGGCCCTAGGGTTTGACTAGTAAGTTACGAGGTTCTGGGGTGTCTGGGTGGGTGGTGGTGGCCACTGGGCTCCAGCCCTGCGTGCAAGCCGTAACAGCGTAATATAGGGGTCTTAATAATTAGAATAGGGTTTGGGGGTACGTATACTATACTATAATTGTAATAACGAATCCCCATCCCCGAACCTTATTCTACTTATTAAGGCCCCTACCTTAACATTGAACCCACAACCCTCATCCAGAACTCTGCAGTCTAAGCCCTAAAGTCTTCATCCAAAATCCCCAACCCTCCTTGCAGGCTTCAGGTGACTCCTCAGGACGTTACATGCAGGGCAACAATGAGAATGATCATCCCAACTCCGGCTGCGAACACGTCCCCAAAAGCCATCACCACCTGAACGTTGTCCTCATCCTTCAGCCCACGAACACTTGTGGAGCCTTTACGTAACTGTTGCAATCCTGCTAGCACCCCTTTCGCCGTGAGCACGCCTTAAACCCTGCCTTAGACCCAATAATCACCCGCAGTTGCGTGATTTTATGTAAGGAAATCAGAAGAAGGAACCCGAAAACATGTAGGTGTGCTAGGGTCCAGGTGAACCTCGTGCCAGGAAGCGTGGTAAACTGTAACTGGGAAACCCCACCCAGAGCCTAATGTCGCAGAAAAGGAGCGGCTGCTTTCGGTAGACCACCTGGAGGAAGAACTTTAGGGTTCTTTTAGGGTTACAGTGGAGGTAACGACCAGGGTTATTACGCATAAGGGGGCTGCGATGGAGAAACTCGGGTTTTAGGGCTATGGGTTTAGTAGGGTTGTAAGATCCCTCTGGTGTCCACGATTGCTCGACTGCATTTTGGGTGTGCGTGACAGAATCATAGCTGTGGCTGTGGGTAACATTGATTCCGTACCCAAAGACTCCAGAACTCATTCTGCAGGGATTCTGAGCTGAGAAGTAGTGAAGTCTCCGTGTTAGAACTGCCCTCAAACTCCGGGACATCCTTATGCGAGCAGCGGAAGCATCATATAGAAGCCTGCATAACTGCAATTTTTGTACCCATAGAGCTCCTTCTTGAAATTTTACCCGGACTATGACGTAACCAGGGAGAAAACAGGATAAGCTGTTGTTTCACAATGGCTTTTTTGAGGAACAGAACCTTAAGAACCCTGATACCATCATATGCCCCCGACCGCTAACCTGTTGAAAGAACCCTTTACAGGCACCCTGTCTTTATTAAGGCCCCGAAATTGGCAAAGCTAGAAAATGGACTGGTGGGCTTCAAGTCTAGGCTTCAGGGTCTAATGCAGGGGCCGGATTACATGGGTTGTATGCGGTTTTATTACAGGGGCACGTGGAATCAGACTAGGGTTTGAGGATACATTATTCTACAGGAACCCTGAGGAATAGTATAACGAATTAGTCAGGCTCTTAGGGAGGTTTCAAAGTTGCAGTTCACGGTTTACAAATTTCAGGTCTTTGCTTCAGGATTGAGGAGTTAGTTAGGATTGAGGAGTTAGTTAGGATTCATCGTGTTTGCTGGGTTCTTGTTACGAAACATATTCCAAGTATCACAGTAAAGAAACCATATTACTTGCTGATAGATCCCTATTATGGTAACTTCAACGAGATGCGTCAACAAGAACCCAGTTTGGTCGTCTCGATCCGAAACAAACGGCCCAAACACCCCTGAACCCTAAACTCCCTAGCCCTAAGCCCTAGAATAGATTGCCAATGGGCCGGAGGCGGCTCTCGCCACACCGAATCTCGCCACTGCTCTCCGTACAATCGTGCTTCCTGTAGTTTGGTCCAGTTTGGTTTCCCGGCTTGACTTCCAACCTTTTAGCTGCTACTCTCTGGGTTTGGGATTCAGACTTGCATAAGTTTTTTGCAGGGCGTGTCTGCAGTGGGCTTGAGTTGAGGATTATTTTGGGCTTGATTAATTTAGGTTGCGGGTTATGTGGAGAACTACCATGAAAGTACCCTGAAAGTTACCCTCATAGATCCCGTTAAAGAGCCCAAAAAAGGGACTCTGGGCTGACCATATTAAAATAGGGGCCTTGATAATTCGAATAAAGTTTTGGGGCCCATTCTGCTATAACTATAATAAAAAAACCCCAAAATAGTAGAGGTAATTATTTAGGCACCTATACCTGAAAATCCCAAATAAAACCCTTACAAAGATCACTTTAAGGACCCTTATTCTACCTATTTTAAGCCCCTATATTCTTACTTCCCAAAAACCCCACGGCTTAAAAGTTCAAACTTTCAGAATAAGACTACCTCATAAGAGCCCAAAAGTTGAAAAGTTGGGTTTTGGACCAAGAAGTACTAAACACCTGCTCACAGGTCGCAAGGTCACTCCAAAATCAAGCCTCAGGCCTCCTTTAGAAAGCTCCAAGGCCTTCCAAAAATTTAGGGTTTAGGGTTTAAGGGTTTAGGCTTTCGGGGTTTAGGTTTTACGGCTTTAGGGCTTTAGGGTCTAGGGTTTTGGGTTTTAGGGCTTTAGGGCTTAAGGGTTTAGGCCTTTAGGGTTTTGGGTTTAGGGTTTAAGGGCTTATGAAAAGTCCTTCGAAAAAACTTCCAAGCCCTCCAAAACCAAGCCTCAGGCCCATTCAAATCCCTAGGAAAGCTGCTCCAAAACCAAAGCATCCTGCAGTTGTCAGAACTACTTGATCAGGAAGATCCAACAAACCGCTAAACCCTAAGCCGAATCTGGATGGAGCACATCAAAGAACATCACCAAAAGAATGCACTAATGGTGAGTTTTCTAAATTAGGGTCCCCCTTTTGAAAGGGTGCCGTGCAATTTTGGGCCTACTTTAGAGAACCACCCATATCCATACACATGTGTACATACATATATATATATAGTATATATAATATATATATATATGTATGTATATATACATATATGCTACACCCGCCCCCCCTCAGCGACCTACCGGTTTTGGCTTGAGCATGAAGAAGCACGAAGGCCATGTGATGCACAGAGTTGTTGCGGAAGACAGAAAGACATCTCACGCACAACTTTTCTACCAGAGAAATCCTTTTGTAGAATTGTTTAACACCAGCCAACCTCTTCACCGTCGAGGGCGGCTTGCAACAAGTTTAGCGACCATTGCAAGTTGACGCTGTGATTGGGCGTCAGCTTGGAAAGATTACTCTTCTCGTAGGCGTTGAACATTGGCCTGGCACATGGCGACACCATGCCGAGGTCATCGCAAGGCCAAGCATGCCGTTTAACTGGTGCTTGTTGTGTGCTTGGAGGACGAACATAGATGCCCATGTCTGTGAACACGACGAGTCAACCTCATCAGAAGATACATTCTTGTCCATGGGCTTGGCGGCTTGGTGGTCGTAGGGATTTGAGCACACCTGACAAAATTGGTTCTCATGATGCACTGTATCGCGCCATGTTTTCGCGATCCACACGCGACACTTCCAAAATAGCTTTCACCGATGCAGGCAGCTCTGTGGGAAGGTTGCCATCGTCGTAGACGCGTGGCTTTGTCCGACCCATTTCCTTCCGGAAGTAGTCCAGATGATTTGCCGTCCGGAATGTAGGCCGCTGGTCGTCACGACCCTCTTGGAGCAGCCAATAAGCGGAAAGCAGCTTTGCGAGTGTGTAGGACAGCGGGCTTTTGCCAACATAGGAGTTACCAATGCAGATGACACCGTTCTGAGCGTTCTGGATGACATAAGGCAACACCGGTGCGATGACTAGGTTGCTGGCCCACGGAGTGAGGTCTACGAGAGTGAGCGGCCAGTCTGCGATAGTTTTCGCCTGCGACCCTTTGTCCGCCAAGCAACGAAGCTATTTTTTGACCGTGCCCCTGTCCCACCGCGTTTGGATCATTGACCTGCTCCTCTGTCCAAGATGTGAACTCGCCGTTGGAGTTTTCCTGCGGCCCGTGCTCCTTGAGGAAGGTGAAGCCTTTGCGGATGTCTTCCGTCTCCTTCACCGGTTCAGCGCTTGCATTCCCAGGGACGAGTTGGTGGTACCGAACCTGAAACCCACCCAAGCCTTCCAGTAGACAGTGTAAGGCACGAGAACCTTCGCAGAAATTCTTCTGGTAGTCAATCTCCAAAGGCCTCCCCGAGCACATCGTTTTGATGGTTGAGCTCATCAGGCTGGCGCCGTCGGCGAAGCTAACATTCTTCACAAGATCCCATTTGTTCGCCCCTTTGGGCAACAAGAACAGTTGCATGGTGTAGGGACGGAGATTGTTACCTTTCATCTTGATTGGCTCAGGGAGATCGCTGTACCTCTGCTGCTTGAACATAGTTTCGATGAGTTTGAGGCTAGGTCACACTCGTAGTCCATCGAAGCGTCCGAAAACTGCACCTTTTTGTTCATACTGTCCACGATCTCGTCTTTTGTAGGCAGGTCCCCGATTTTGATCGCACCAATGGGCTTATTCACCACCAACGGTTTGTTCAAAGTCATGATTTTCATGCCATGTGTGATGCCAATGGCCTCTTCCCATGTAACCGTGCCGTCCAAGCTATTTTCAGTCATGGACTGTGCAAGTCACACCGGCCTCTGCGGTGGCAACGCCGCCATGAGCGACACAAGAGGGCAAAAGCTACAGCAAAATAACTTGAGTGATTAATTAGTCTGCATCATGAACATTTGCTTCTGCCACCATCATTCTGCACAAGACTTCATCTAATTCGTGAGACTGTGCAACAGATCCATAGGAAGCACTAGCGTTTTCGACGAGTATGCAAGTCAGGCTGGCCTTTTAAAGGCAAGACTGTTCAGTCGACCAAAGGAACCCTGAACGGAAACTTAAACGGAACAACGGAACCACGGAACCCGGAACCCTAAACGGAAACCTAAAAGGAACTCTAAACGAACCCTAAGGAAACAAATCCTAACCATCGACCTAAACGGAACCCGGAACCGGAACCCTAAAACCTAACGGTCTTCGTTTCCAGGGAAATCTTGGTCCTGCTCGCTGCTCCGCTGCTTGTATACTTTGCCCTAAACCCTACCCAGTGCCCAGTGCCCAGTTCCCAGGCTATGCCCAATTCCGCGAAACCTTGAATGCCTGAATGCCTTGAACCCTCTGTCCTCTGAGCTTAAGGCTTGAGGGCCCGATTCCATAAATCCGCAATTGATCGGGACAGCCTGTTGGGCTTTGGGCTCATAACCACCATCCACCATCCAGAAACCAGAAACGGATCGCGCCGAGTCGGGGGTCGGAGTCGGGGGTCGGGGGTCGGGGGTCGGGCCGTCGGGCCGTCCGGGCGTCGGGGCGGTCGGTTCGGGGTCGGGAGGGATTAGGGCCTTGGGCCTTGGGTGAGCGAGCCACGAGACATGTTCGGATGTTCGGCATTCGGCATTCGGCACCGGCACGAACGACCGTACACCGTACACCGTTTTCACTCAAACTCGGTTGGTTTTTTGTTTGTTTGATACGAATCAATCGCCAATCGCCGCTCGCCGCGCAGCCAAAAACCCTTGAATTTGCACACTTGCGCTATTGCTGATTGCTGTGCTGACTTTCAACAAAACTTACGGCCAAACATTTGGGCGCAACAATTTCGATGGCAGGAGGACAAAAACCAAGCGCACACTGACGACAAACTCAGTCGAGAATCAATCAGTCAAACTACGATGTTTTTTTGGTACAAATCACTCGTTGCGAGATCAAAACCCTGGATGCTGCTCTGACTTTCAACAAAACTCACGACCAAACGTTTGGGCGCAAGACTTTCGATGGCAGGAGGACCAAAAGACGAGCGCACATTAACGACAAACTCAGTCGAGAATCAGTCAAACTACGATGATGTTTTTCTTGTGTACAACTCACTCGCTGTGAGACCAAAAACCCTTGATGCTGCGCTGACTCTCAACAAAACTCACGACCAGACCAAACATTTGGGCGCAACAGTTTCGATGAGAGGAGGACCAAAAACCGAGCGCAGATTAACGACAAACTCAGTGACGTTCTCCATGCACAGGCTTTCGCTTATGTGTATGGCATGAACGACACCATTCTCACTGAAACTACGATGGTTGTTATTGTGATACAAATCACTCGCCGATGGCACAGAATCGGCGTTGGGTCTCCAATGGCTTGGAAAAAACTGCATGTTTGGGTTTATAAGCCATGGAAGCCTCGAAAGCCGAGCGCCAGCAGACCCTAGAAGATCCTAATATTCAGTCGTCTAAGACGAAGTTAAACATGTCATGAGCTGTCAGTTCCGCTTCATCGTTTTCAGGTGTCATCTTCCAGAAGATGTCGCGGCAACGAAAGACCACTGATCCTGGGCCTGGAAATGAAGAAAGCAAGCGGGGTTCAAAAACGTCTGTGTTTCGCAGCAGTCCATGCAATGTTTATTTGCAAGCAAGAGCCGTCTGGTAACGTCCCAATGCTCCGCCCCCACTCAGTGGGGGCGCATGGTACTGGCGGTCCTAGAAGATCTGTCGTGAAGCCGCAGATGATTGGGATGACGTCGGAAGGCAGCTTTCCCGCGAGCTGTGCTGACATGGTCAAGCTGTTACTCAAGGCTCTAGCAGTAGGATTGAAAGTGTTCAAGCACAAGGCGCTACGGAAACACACATGTCCAAGCAAAGCTCAAGCGACGCATTCCTTCAGACCAACACATGCACGACTCACGATTTGGCATCTTGCTTTGGTGATCTGCCCCCTGCTCGTTCAATACTTGGGAGTGTGACACCCGCAGCGGCTCAATTAAAGCCAATGTCTTGCTGTCGAAAACCCTGAAAGTATCTTAAAAAAACCTGAACAACCAGTCGCTTCAAACCTTTGCAACAGTGTTTTTTCGAATCTCTCGATACTTGGGAGCTCCAAGGCCCTCAAACCCTGAGCTGGGAGGGTCTCAAAAACCGTGGAAAACCAATCGTGGCAAGTATTTAGGCTTACCGGTGTCTGCAACATTGTTTTCTTTGAAACCCTCTCGATACTTGGGAGCTCCACTGTTCTCAAACACTGAGAGGGCCCTAAAAAAGGCAATGTTTTACTACAAAAAAACAGCCCAAGCCCCGGGAAGGTCTCAAAAAAACCTAAAAAACCAATCGTGGCAAGTATTTTGGCTTACCGATGCCTGAAACATTGTTTTTTTTGAAACCCTCTCGATACTTGGGAGCTCCAGTGTTCTCAAACAATGAGAGGGTAACAGCCCAAGCCCCGGGAAGGTCTCAAAAAAACCTAGAAGACCAATCGTGCCAAGTATTTAAGCTTACCGGTGTCTGAAACATTGTTTTTTCAAGCCCTCTCGATACTTGGGAGCTCCACTGTCCTCAAACACTGAGAGGGTCTTAAAAAAAGGCAATGTTTTACTACAAAAATAGCCCAAGCCCTGAGAGGGTCTCAAAAAAAAACTAAAAAACCAATCGTGGCAGGTGTCTGAAACATTGTTTTTTTTGAGACCCTCTCGAGACTTGGGAGCTTCAGGGCTCTCAAACACTGAAAGCGTCTCAAAAAAAACAATTTTTGGAAGATCCGGCTTTCTGAAGAGTGTAAAGGACGTTTTTGTTTTTTTTGAGACCCTCTCAAGGTTTCGCTACCGAACCATTGGTTTTTTTCCAGACCCTCTCGATACTTGGGAGCTCCAGGGCCTTCAAACACCG
Source organism: Symbiodinium sp. clade A Y106 (assembly GCA_003297005.1). Lineage (NCBI taxonomy): Eukaryota > Dinophyceae > Suessiales > Symbiodiniaceae > Symbiodinium > Symbiodinium sp. clade A. Next base: position 50,888 of record BGNK01003124.1, on the reverse strand, counting down.
AAGGGGTCAGAGTGCACACGCGCACGGTAGGCTCATGATGCTGAAACCGCGAGATGCATGCTCACGATACGCCAGGTACGAACGACATGGGCGTGATGCTCCAACCGCGGACGACGCGGGAACCCTGACCCTGAACCCCAAATCCAGGCGGCATGTCCACCCTGAGGAGCGGACCTGGGCGGAGACAAGGAAAATGGGTAGGTCACTGGTGTGGGGGTACTATATATATATATATATATAGCTGTGGAGACTTGCATATATTGGACCTATATATATATATATACATATATTCTTATTGCTATTATTATTTGTTCTATCTATATATATATATATATGAATTCAAAGATATGTTTTCGTTTCATTCTTGAAAGGGACTCATACACCAAGCCCTGAAACAAAGACCTAAACCTTCCCCACCCCCACCCATCAAAATACAAATGCCACATACCTTAAACCCCAAGCCGTAAATCCCAATTACCTGACTACATCCTAAACCCTACAATACCCTCGCGGAACCGTTACAAAATACGTTTACAGAACTCTGTAAGGAACCCGTACAAGAACCCTAACTAAACCCTAAGCCCTCAACCCTAAACCCTAAGCCCTAAACCCTAAGCCCTAAACCTTAAACCCTATATTCCAAGCCCTAAACCCTAAACCCTGAACCCAAAACCCTAAACCCAAAGCTCCAAGACCCACCCCGGTCCTTGGCTTCGAGCAGCCTCCGGAGCTCTGCCTCTCCGACAGGTTTGGAACTGTGGGGGTTCGGTTTAAGGTCTAAAGGCTTAGGGCTTAGGGCGTAGGCTTTAGGGTTTAGGGTTTCGGGTTTAGGCTTGGGGTTTAAGGTTTAGGGTTGGGGTTGTTTTGGGGTTTGGGTCTTTTGGTCCTGGTTTTAAGGCTTTAGGGCTTCGGGGTTTGCGGGACTTATGGGGCCTTCGGGTGTTTACAGAATAGGGTGTAACGCTCCTCAAGGATGTAGGGCTGTAAGCACGCACATGTTGAGGTTTTTGGATCAAAAATCCGTGCCATATAAGGCTTTATACAATTCTGAACCTCGGGAATATATAGTACTCATCTCGCTACTTGGAGTGTACGGCTTGGCAGTTAGGGTATAGTCTGTGGGGTGTATCGGTGCCATCGACAGGTGGGTTTTACAAGAGGTCTCCTTTTAACAGTTGTGGTTATGTACTTATCCATATCCATATCTATGCATATTTGTATTCATTTATACTTATGTTTATATTCACGCTGAAAGATATGTGTGCGTGTAAACAACGCCAACGACGACCAGAAACAAGGCAGCGACAGTCGAAATGCACGGCAATGTCTGGCAAATGCTGCAACAGTCAAACGTGGGCTGACTGATGCATGTGATGCTTTGTCAGCAGTCCAGATGCTAGGAGGGCACCATGCCGTTTCAAACAAAGCTGCCCATGTAGCACACATCTGTTGTTTACATGCACTGAAGTGGGAGTTTCCGAAAATTACGGGAACCTTATTTTGGGGTCCTTACAATAGGGATCCTACTATTTAGGGTACTATATTAGGGTCCCCTATTTTCGGAAACCCCCAAGAGTGGGCATACATACATTTGATCGTGCTGAAGAGTGGGCAGCTAAGACAGAATCCCGTGGTCGAAATGCCAGGAATTCTGCTAAAGGTTGCTGAACTGAGGCCTTCGGATTTTTAAGGGTTCCTTGCGGTTTGTTATGGTTCCTCGCACTTCCTTGGGGCTCCTTACGGGTTGCTCAGTGTTGTATTCCTGGATGCTTCTTGCAAAAGGGTTTGTGCCATCGTTTGTCGCGTCGTGTTTCTTTGCTTCGCAGGTTTGTAATCTTTAAGGCTTAAGGCCCCGAAGGGCTCAAACGCTCCTTGCCGTATTTGCCAGTGTTGGAGGCAAAAGGCTCCAGACTTCAACAAGGCTTCAAGGGTTCGGGGCTCCAGTGTGCAACTGAATGGGGCTCCAAGACCTATTTTGGGCTCAAAGGATTCAACCCCAAAGCCCTAACCCCCAAACCGCAAACCCTGAACCATCAACCCTAAATCCCCAAACCCCCAAACCCGAACCCTAAACCTAAATCCCCAACCAAACCCTAAACCCTAAACCCTAGGCCCTAAACCCCAAATCCCCATCCCCAAACCCTGAACTCCCTAAACCCTGGATGCATGGCAAGCTAGATGGCTTAAGGTCTGAAGCTTTCTTTGCTAGGGGTTTAGGGGTTTAGGGGTTTAGGGGTTTAGGGGTTTAGGGGTGTAGGGGTTTAGGGGTTTAGGGTGTAGGGTTTAGGGTTCCGGGTTCTGCTGGAAAACCCTAGATCCTCCACGTTAAACCCGGGATCCTAAAACGCACAAATGACATCTTGAGGGTCCATTACTACGACCACTGGCGGCCCTCAACCTTTGCGGCCGTCGTGCGCAATGGGCCCCTGGCTTCAGGTGCCGCGGCGGTGGAACACTCAGCGCAACCACGAAGCAGTGGTAGCACAACGTTCGGACGTCGGACAACCACCTCTTCGCACTCGGAGGCTTCAGTGGCGGAGCCGTCCTCAGACCACACATTGCACCGTTTCACGGTTCTTCCCGAGAGACAGCGGCGAACACCCAAGCGCCGAACCGGGCCACTTGCCTCTGTCTCGGAGCCGAGCTCGAAAGCTGCATCGGCCGGCCACTCGCCCTCGGGCGTATGCCAGCGCCCACGCACCTGCCAGTCGCCAACTCAGACCGGGACAAGCTAAAAAGGATTTTTGCTGTAAAAGTGTTGCTATCTTTTTTAAAAGTGTTGTTAACTTTTTGCTTGATTTGGACAACAAGGACAAAGGGGTCATTGGGGGGGCGGGGGCGGGGCGACCAAGAAAATCCGCCTTGAGCCCTAAACCCCTAGGCCCTGACCTGAGGGTTGCAGGACCTAGGGGTTATAGACTGATTCACTGCTAGAGCAGCAGGAGTTGCCACTGTTTGGGCATAGGAAACGATGTCTAGGACCCTGCTAGGACCTCTAAGGAGGGCCTGAGCTGGTCCTAGACTCAAGTTGTGATAGTGTGACACTGTTTTGTGCTGCTGGATGCTTGAGATTCAAATTCCACGTTGACTGAGTCTTTCAGAAGGAAAGGAATATATAAGCGAGCCTGGCATGTGGGACAGTGGGAGGGGGCCTGGCATGTGGGTCAGCGGGAGGGGCCAGGCCCCAGATCCGTTTTGGAAATCGGGTCTGATTTGGGTTTTGGGTTATGTGTGGATTTTGGTTTTTGTAAAGCCTTGAGCCCAAATCTAGCAAAAAGTTAACAACACTTTTAAAAAAGATAACAACACTTTTATAGCAAAAATCCTTTAAAGATCACTCAATGGCCTTCGGCGGCGGCACGAACTTGTAAACTGGGTGGACCCGGAGCTGGAGCAACGCAAGCTGCTCCGCTTGGGTCATCCCCAGAAACTGCACGGCCGTGTTCCGGCGAGACTGCTCAGAAAGAATTAAAATCATTAAAACCAGCGAACAGCAAAACCCTGCCTTCGGAGAACTTTTCATCAAGGCCCCGACCCCGTATACCGCCGGCTGCCAACCGTGCAGGAGCAAGCCCAGGGCGTAGGGGGACCACTCATCCAGTGCCCTGCGATGTAGAGCTACGGTGTACACACTCGGCATGTGCGTCTGGCAAGCTCGACGTTCGGGTCCACTTGCTGCTGCTCCGCCGGCCGCACCAACTCGTCGATGCAGCCGAGGGTGGGGGCGGTTCCCACCCCTCCGGCAACTGCGAATTCCCACGCGGCGGTGCAAAAACATCTGCCCAAGGTAGGGGAACCGCGGTTTCTGCGGTACCCGCAGCACCCGCCGGCCCTACAACAGCTTCGGGAGAAGCGGAAGATCCCAATGAACCCCCTGGCCCACGTGGGAAATCACATGCCCCAAACTGCATGTATCCAAAGAGCACAACGATTGGAAGGTGCTGCCGGGCACCGGAATGGTACTGCGACGCGGCCGTTTAGGCGTGTCCTGAGTGTCATGCATGTGGGCACGCATGAAAGCAAGAGAGTGTCGACAGTCCCCTATGCGGGAAGCAGGCGGCACGGGAATGCCTGTCTCATGCTGGAACCGTTCTTGAACTCGCCGTGCAGCCTCCTCAGGCAACCCGTCAAAAACAGACACTCCCGCCCCGAAGCAAGAACTGAGCAAGGAAGCACCAGCAGTACGAAAAGGAAACGCTACCTGGGGTCCTGCAACTCCATTGCCAGTTGCTGTTGGTACAAAAGCTCCTCCCTCTCGCGCTTCCTCTTCTGTTGAAGTTTTGTGAGCTCCGCGGTTTGCGCCGCGAGCATCTCCTCGGTGGAGTCTGCTGTGTGAACAACCCGCCTTGCCTCATCCGTGTTGTGGCCATGGGCCAACCCTTGCACCAGGTCGGCCACCCGGGCCTTTCAGCAGACGTCCGCGACGAACCTCATAGCAGAGAGCACCCGGCAAGACTCCATGCAGCTGCGGGTAGATGCCATCAACTCTGTCCCATCATCACACGGAGCGCACGCCCGGACCGCGACCCCAGCAACAGCTCCTCACCGAGCCCAGCCCGTCAGGGCGTGCCTGGAACTCGTCGCTTGAGCACTTTACCGTCCTGCGACAGCATGCCCGCAGCATTTGCCCATCCCCCCAAATCGGCAGCGTCCACCGCCGACTCTAATCATTATGTCCAGGAGTTCTTGAACGTTCCATCACGATCTCTCGAAGGTTTGAGCTGCATCAAGCCTGTTGCTCGGGTAAGGCTTCAAGGTCTTTTGGGTTGGGTTTGCAGCTGGCGGGGTTTGCGCAAATCTTACCGGCCAATGTCCAACTGCACTGCATTAAACCGGTAATGCCAATACAACCTAAACCCTAAACTTACACTTAAGTCACTCATCAAGTCACTCAACCCTACGCCCTTTCTAATTCACAAACTTCCTCAATGCCCTACCCGCTATTCCCCTAACCGAATCTTTAAACCCAAGAACACGTATCATTGAACTCCAAGCACCCTCCGTAAACCCTGGTTTAAGGGTTTAGGGGCTTAGGGCCTTAGAGTTTAGAGGCTTAGCGTTGAGAGTTCAGCGTTTAGGGCTTTGGGTTTGGGGCTTAGGGAACCCTAAATCGCTATGGAACCTGTATAGAACTTTCGAGGCACAACTAAAGGAACCGACAAACCCTTGGAGGCTAACCCTTACGGAACCCTTATAGGAGCCTTTATGTAACCCCTTTAGAGGAACACTCAATCCGAAACTCTAAACTACTAACCCTAAACCGAATGCCTAGGCCCAAAGCTTTCCTAAACCCTTTAGGACCGTTATGGACCCCTTGTAGGATCCCAATACCCCAACCTCAACCCCTTAAACCTTGAACCCTGAGCCCTAAACCCTAAACGCCCAACCCTAAACCTTAAACCCCTAAACCCTAAACCCCTAAACCCTCAACCCTAAACACCGAAACCCTAAACCCTCCACCCTAAACCCTAAAACCTCAACCCCAAACCAAAGCCCTCCCCCAGGGACCCTGGTCGAACTCCGCCTCCCGGCAGGAGACGTTTCTACGATCCTCGGCTAGAGTCTCGAGTTCCTTCTGGATGGCCTGGCCACATGGTGGATAGGATTTGGGGCTTAGGGTCTAGGGCTTTGGGGTTTTGGTTTAGGGATTTAGGCATTTCAGGGTTTTGGGTTTAGGGTTTGGGGTTGAGGGCTTAGGACGGAGGGTCCGCAGTGGCTGTAGGGTTTGAGGTCCAGGGTTTCAGATTCCGAGGATCTTCGGGTTACCCAGAGGCCCCATAGTAGTTCCTTTTTAATTTTTGGGGCTCATACAAAGCATCCCATAAGGAAAAGGAACTACTATGGGGCCTCTGGGTAAGGGTCGAGAGCCTTTGGTTTGGGCTTGTACGGTTTGGGGTTTAGGGTTTAGAAATTAAAGTTTGGGGTTTCGGGCGACAAAGCTAACCTTCTAAACCTCGATCAAGCGTCAAGCCCCGACCTACAAGGCAGCGAAAGCTTTGTTCAAGGGCCCCTAGACGTCCCAATAGCCTAAGTGCTAAACTAAGGGTTCTCTGAGCTTCTAGTTTAAGGCCTCTGCCCTCAAATCGTAAACTCCAAAATGCCCTAAACCCTTAACTCTAAACTAAAGCCCTACCCGCTACCGAGGCGGTACCTCGAGTTCAGCTTGCTCCGCCTCAATCGCGTCCTGCTCTCCTTGGTTTGGAGAGCTGCTTGCGGGGACCACCCCTTGAGCTCTAAACCCTTTTCCAACTTGAGGTTTAGGGTAGTAGGGTTCACGGTTTAAGCTTCAGGATTTAGGCGGGCCAGTAGGGTTAAGGGTTCAGGGTCTAGGGTTTAGGGTCCCAGAGAAAAAACCTTAAGCTCAAGCCCTCAAGGGCTTCTGATTGTTGCTGAATGTCCGCGTCGGGTCCACGCGGAAATTTCTTAGATGAGAGGTGCTAAGGACACCAATGTTGGTCCCAAGCCTCGCGCGAACGAGCACATTTGTTCAGACAAGGCGGGCAGACTGACGGGCTAAGATAGAATATATATATATATATACACTACATATATCTTTACTTATATTTATATTTATATGATTGCATGTTTATCTGTGTGTATATATATATATGTTTACATATTTGTACACGTATGTATTTGTATATTTGTATTGTATATTTGCATACTTATATAGTTGTTTATATACGTATTTGTACATGCCTTACAATATATACATACATACACAGAAACACACAGAAAGAGCGAGATCGAGACAGAGACGTTTGGTCTCTCATCCTCCCTCACTCCCTCCCTCCCTTCCTCCCTTCCTCCCTCCCTCACTCACTCATTCATGCAGGATGCACACAACGCCCGGCTAATCTTGAAACCTGATGTGCCTTCAACAATTTCGCCGAAACCTTCCCCCAGTCTCATCTTAAGACAAGGATCGCAAATACGCATAGTACGCCTTCAGCCGGGCAGTACGTCTGGTATCACCTTAGACAAAGGAAGGGCGAAAGCCACGATGGGACTTCCCAAAAGGTTGTAAGGGCTGACATTCTTGGCATTTGGGCCCAAAGACCATACTATGCAGGGTTGTTGGGCTTTTCGAAGGGGGTGCTAGGATTTAGGATTCAGGGCTTAAGGATTTCAGGGTTTGGAGTTTAATCAATGCCAACCTATGTCTAGGTCTGAACTTCGTGAACATGGACGAATGCCTGGATAAACTCAACATCCAAAAGTCTTGTAGTTAAACTCCGAAACCCCGAATTCTGAGCATGTTTAGTGTAATAATATACACCGAAACCCTACTCCCAGTGCTGTCCCTATATTCTAGAGTTGCGGCATTTAGGGTTGGGATGGGGGGGGGGGGGGGGGTTTGGGGGTTTTGGGGAATGGGGGTTACTGCCAGTTTATGGTTCAGGCTTTCGGTTCAAGGTCCTGGGTTGACGGTTTCGGGTAGTTTAGGGTTTAGGGTTTAGGGGTTGATGGGTTTAGGGTTTAGGGTTGTAAACCCCATAAAGTTGGAAACCGGATTAAGGCCAAATAGTGCTGGGAATCCCTATACATTACTCTTAAGGATTGAGGCTATGGGGTTTCCAACTTTTTGGCTTCTGCTTTAGGGTTTAGGGAGGTATTGGAGTCACTAACCCTAAAAACGTCCAAGAATCTAGTCATCACAGGGCTGTGTAACGGCATGATAGGGCTTGCTTGTTGATGCACTGCACAGTCCAAGTATCAGATAGTCATAATTATACTCTCCAAAATACTATCTTACCTAAAACCCAAGTACCAGATAGTCATATACTCTCCAACGTACTATCCTAACTAAAATCTATAAACTCGAGGCTGGCTCTAGACCCTAAACCTAACCCTAAACCGCCTAAACCGAAGCCAAGTACCTAAGTACTGGGTCTGGGTCCTTCGGACCCTTAGCGGAAACGCACTGGAGTCCGTTCCCCTGTGGATTTGCTCTGGCGGTCAGGGCTTGTGGGCTTTAGGGGTTTATGGTTACAATTTTTTGAGGGCTTCTGTTCTGGTGGGCTTTCGGCGTCTTAGGGTTTTTGGGGGTCCGGATTTAAACCCTAAACCCTAAACCTTGTTAGGGTTTCGGGTGTCACTGCTTTTTCGCTCTCAAATCAACGCTCTGTCATGGACCCAGCTTTGGAGTCCTCCCCCGAGAGCCCAGTACCTGGGTTCTTGTTAAGGCATTTAAGTTGCCATAATAAGGAACCCTATTATTTGCTATAGATCCCTCGTATGGTAACCAAAATACATCTTTTAACAAGAGCCCAGTACCCCTGAAGCAAGGAATATTTAATATGAAAATACCGTGCATGGGCGGAGTATCATAGGGTTTAAGGCATATCCCTTATACAACCCCTTTTCAAAACCCATAGAATACAGGTAGGGATTCAGGCCATATCTCTTATAATACTCCCCATATACAAACCCATAGACCCTTTGAGAAAGCAAGGCCATATCTCAAATAACATCCCCTAAAGAAACCATAGAGTCTATGGCATAGACCCTAAACCCTAAACCCTAAACCTCTTTAAAGCAAGGTCAATTCCTTCATTCAGGGGCTTTTGGCCCCCCGCAGCCGCTTACGCACTTTGGCGCTGCACTTCCTCACCTAATGTAGGAACCTGATTAAGAAACCTTGGGCCTTGCTTAGGGTTCCTTTAAAGGGGTCTATAAGGGTTACTATAAGGGATCTATAAGGGTACTAGAATAATGTAGGAACCTGATTAAGAAACCTTGGGCCTTTATTAAGGTTCCTTATAAGTATTTTGGGGTTATAGGGCCAGGGTTTCTTAATCAGGTTCCTACATTAGGGTTTCGGCCGTAAGGTTGAGGCCTTAAGGTGGAGGCCTCACAGGGCTTCTCATGAGCCCTTCCTGGCATTCTGCAGTGCGCGGACGACCTCGGCGTGTCCGGAGATGGCTGCCTCGGGGCCCAGGTTTCGAGGGTTCTGGGGGGCTTTAGAGGACTGAGGTTTTTAGGAATGTAAGGATGTTGAGGGTTTAGGTTTGGGGCTTAGAGGGCCTAGGGCTTTAGGAATGTAGGGATGGGTTTAGGTTTGGTGGCTGAGAGGGCTTACGGTTTAGGGATGTAGGGATGTTGAGGGATTCGAGGGTTTAGGGCTAGAGGGCTTAGGGTTTAGGATGTAGGGATGTTGATGGTTTTGAGGGTTTAGCGCTTAGAGGGCTTAAGCGTTTAGGGCTGAGAGGGCTTACGGTTTATAGGATGTAGGGATGTTGAGGGTTTAGGTTAAGGGATTTTGGGCTTAGGATTTGAGTCTTAGGGCTGTTGGAAACAGGGGGTGCCCACTATGGCATTCATGACCGGATCCTGGAGGGGGGCTCGTGTTAAGGGGAACTGGTTGGCCGACATGCAGGGTTGGCCGCCCGAGATGCAAAGAGGTGGTCCGAGATGCAAAGACCATTCTTGCTTTCATGCATTCGACCGACATGCAAAAAGGCGAGCCGACATGTAGGGTTGGCCGCCCGAGATGCAACAAACAATTTTGCATCTCGGACAGCCACCCTTGCATGTCGGCCTCGTACTACCACGTACTACCGCAGAACGTAGGTTTTGCATCTCGGACAGCCACCCTTGCATGTCGGCCCTCCTATTCTACTTTTACTATTTTATTATTTTACTATTTCACTCCAGATACAGTACTGCCGCGGCCGATGTTTAGGGTCGGCCGCCCGAGATGCAAAAAAACGTTTTTGCATCTCGGACAGCCACCCTTGCATGTCGGCCCTCCTATTCTACTATTTTACTATTCCACTATTTTACTATTGGCCGACATGCAAAAACGCCGGCCGACATGCAGGAATGGTCTACCTGGGTAAATATGAACCTCATGCGGCTGTTTTTAAAATAACATACTACTACTATTACTACTACTACTACTACTACTACTGCTGCTACTGCTACTGCTACTGCTACTGCTACTGCTACTACTACTACTACTACTACTACTCCTGCTACTACTACTACTACTACTACTACTACTATTGTTACTACTACTACTACTACTACTACTACTACTACTACTACTACTACTATTGTTACTACTACTAATACTACTAACGGCCACCAAATTTTCGCATTTCAGGCAGCCGCGCAAACAAAGGCCACAAAAGTCTTTGCATCTCAGGCAGCCGACCGCCAACATCGGCCACAGGTTTTTTTGCATCTCGGGCAGCCAACCGCGAACATCGGCAACAGGGTTCTGAGTTTTTGCATCTCGGACAGCCAACCGTAAACATCGGCCGCAGAGTTTTTTGCATCTCGGACATCCACCCTCAAACATCGGCCGCAGAGTTTTTTGCATCTCGGACAGCCAGCCGCAAACATCGGCCGCAAAGTTTTTGCATCTCGGACAGCCAACCGCAAACATCGGCCGCAAAGTTTTGGCATCTCGGACAGCCAACCGCAAACATCGGCCACAAAGTTTTTGCATCTCGGACAGCCATTCCTGCATGTCGGCCGGCTTTTTTGCATGTCGGCCGAACGCATCCCCGTGTTAAGGAAAAAAAGTTCCCATAATCGGGATCTATCTATAAGCATCTACAGTAAACAGTATGCTTTCCTTATTATGGCAACTACAACTAAATAACTTAGCAAAAACCGAGTGAAGAGTTTGCACTCTCGCAGCAGTTGTTTGGCCTCTAGCAAAAGCCTAACTTCTTAAACCCAAAACTTCATGGACCTCCTACAACCCGAGACCCCAGACCCCAATTCCTGAAATCCCAAACCCGAACTAACCCCTCAACTTCTGAAAACCTGAACCGCGTAACAAAGCCCGAAACCTCCAAAACGCTTAAGCCAATATCCCAAACTCCCGAACCCAAAAAGAAAACCGCCAAAACACCCGCTTCTAAGACCTTCCAACGGGTGTAGTGTGCCATCCCTGAGGTAAAGAGGTTTAGGGTTTAGGGAACCTCTAAGTGAAGATTCCGAAGACAAGGAAACAAGGCCTACTGTGTAGAACAGGACACTCGAACCACACTGATCGGTATCGGTAGATTGACACCCTTCACGCTGGAGCGCTAAATCCTACACTCTGAAGACGTAAAATCCTCGAACCCCTCAAACCCTAAACCCCCAACCCTAAACCCTAAACCCCAAACCCTAAACCCCAAACCCTAAACCCTAAACCCCAAACCCTAAACGCCAAACCCCAAACCCTAAACCCTAAACCCCAAACCCTAAGCCCTAAACCCTAAACCCTAAACCCTCAATCCCAAACCACAAACCCTAAACCCCTCAAACCCTGAAGCGCCAAAACCCCCTAAAGTGGACTCGGCCCTCCTGCCCAAGCCAAAAGAAAAAGTCCAAACTACGGTTGATGATATAAATCTGGGGTTCGGTTAAAGGGATCTATAGGGTGCCTTTAAGGGGTTCCTTTCAGGGATCTATAGGGTTTTAAGGTTTAGGGTTTAGGTTGATGATATATATATATATGTATATATATATATGTATATATATATATACGTACATATATATCCTGCATTACCTTAATGACCCTAGACTATGGGAATCATGGTATATTCCTCATTGTGGGTAATGCAGGATGTATATCATCAACCGTATCAAGAAGACCTTTCATGAAAAGTTGTTCATTCCTCTTGGAATGCACAGTAACAAAGTCGCAGTGGATCGGTATTTCTGCACATTCATCCTAAACCCTAAACTCTAAACCCTTTCAGAACTTGTTCGAGGCCGGGCCTTCGGAGAGGCAGTCTTTTTGTGGGTGTGTTTTTCAAGCTCGCATTTGGGGGTTTTGAGGGCTTCCTGGATTGGAGGTTCGGGCTTGGGGGTATAAGTTTAGGGTTTCAGGTTGCGGCTTAGAGTTCAGGAGGTTGGAGTTCTTCCTTGTTAGGGTTTAGGGGTTTAGGGGTTTAGGGTTTAGGGGTTTAGGGTTTAGGGTTTAGGGGTTTAAGGGTTTCGGATTTAGGGTTTAGTAATTTAGGGCTCTGAGGTTTTAGGATACAGGACAAGCCGCGTAGGTGACAGGCGTGTCACCATAGCCTTGGCACGGCGGTCGCATGGTGGCTGAAGGGGCGGGGGGTTTCAGTCCCACCCCCCGAACCCTAAACCTCCAACCATAAGCCCTAAGCCCTTAAAACCCTAAACCCTAAACCTCCAACCCCAATGCTTGCTACCCTAAAGCCTCAAAACTCTTAAAGTCCTACACTTTCCTAAACCGTACAGGCCCCACGAGGGCTTGAGGCTTAGGAAACTTTGGATGCCTCGTCTGGGCTTCCGCAATCATGTAATAAGTCAGCCTTATGTAAGGGCGATGATAATTGGCTTGGGTTTGGGCTCCTTTACTGCATGATTGCTATGAGGAACCCTAAAGCATAGTATCTGTAATGTTGCAACCCACATGTTACGCACATCCAGGATGAAACCCAAGCCCGCAAAGCCCCAAGACTCGACGACAAAGGGGGAACACCCCAAGTCCTACCTCAACTTTTCGAAGAACGTACACCAAGAAGCTATAGCGAGAGCCCCGAAACGGTAGATCTCTTCAAGGTTCTGGCAGCCCCTAAACCCTAAACCCTAAACTACCCTAAACCCTGAACTCCAAAAACCCAGGGCCTGCAAAGGTGCTGTTTGGGATTCCCCTGCCTGCCCTTGATCCCACTGTGCTGGATCCCCTTGATACGAAAACCGAGAACCCTAGCCCTAAACCGTAAAACCCGCATACCTGAACCCTAAACCCGAAACCCCTAAACCCCTGAACCCTAAACCCTAAGCCCTAAAACCTAAACCCTAAACCCTAAACTCTAAACCCTAAACCCTAGAGCGGTCGAGAAGCGGTCGGGTAGGGCGGGATCGGCTCCATTCTCGGCCAGGAACCTCCGCAGAACTCCGCTGGAAGGAGCAAAGGATGTTGGGGATAGCAGTACTTGGAGGCCCTTTTGACTTAGTAAGTAGGGTTAGTAAGGTGGGTTATGGGGGATTATAATATGGTTTCTAGGGGATACTAAGTAGACTTACTAAGTCAAAAGGGCCTCCAANACTTGGAGGCCCTTTTGACTTAGTAAGTAGGGTTAGTAAGGTGGGTTATGGGGGATTATAATATGGTTTCTAGGGGATACTAAGTAGACTTACTAAGTCAAAAGGGCCTCCAAGTAACCAAGGCAAGTGAGGGTTGAGGGTTTAAGATTTTGGGGATAAGGGTAGCTACTGTAAGGGAGGGTAACGGTTAGGATAAAGGGGATAAGGGTAACCACCGGGTTCAGGGTTTAGGGTTTAAGGGTACTGTAGGGGCCTTAATAATTAGAACAGGGTTTTGGGCTCCTCTATAGTAACATCATAATAAGGAACCCTATCAGGAATAGAATTGGCAATTATTTAGGCTTCTACAGTAACTACTTTAAGGGGGGGGGCAGGGTTTAGGGTTCTGGTTCACGGTTTTGGGGTTGCTATCGGGGATGCTAGAAGGATTACCATGACGTTGACTATAAGGGGTCCAGGATAGGATTCCTTTTGAAGGGTTGGGCAATGGGCTCTGGAAGGTTTTCGGTTAGGGTTTAGGGTTTAGGGTTTAGGGTGTAACGGGTGTAAGGCTGGTGATTTAGGCTCCGAGCTTTCTTGGCTGGCTTCTGAATTCCTTGGCAACAAGATGGTCAAGCACAGCTGCGAACAAGTAACCCAAGGCCCTAAACCATGCAGCCCTGCCCCTCAGAAACAGCAGAAAAGCGCCTGTTAAAACCGTTTAAGCCCCTACAAGTGTCGGTGTACAACCCTGTCTAACCAACAACCTCCATCCTTGGAAGGAATAAGGGACAACTCTAGACTCTAAACCCCAAACCCGAACCCTACACCCCAAAGCTTAAACCCCGAACCTTAAACCCTAAACCACAAAACCTAAACCCCAAACCCTAAACCGTCAAACACAAGAAACCGTACACCCTGACGGGTCCGGTCCCTCCTCGAGACATCCACGTAGCCCTTGTTGCCCGAGGCATGCAGAGGGGTTCGCCCATGACCTTTTGGGCTCTTTTACGGGTTCCTTCCGAGGTGCTGTAGGGTTTTTTTTTGAATAGGGTTCCCTGTCAGGGTACTATAGGGATCTATAATAGTGCTCTCTTCAAGGGTGCCTTTAAGGTTTGCTTTAGGTTGGTTTCTTTTCCAAAGTTTCTTTACGGGAGTCTCGGAAGAGTTCGGGGTTTGGGCTGAGGGCTTGGGATGGTTTTGGGGTTGAGGGTTTAGGGTTTGGGGTTGTGCGTTGTGGGTTTAGAGTTGAGGGTTTGGGGTTTAGTGTTTGGGGTTGTGCGTTGTGGGTTTAGGGATGAGGGTTTGGGGTTTAGGGTTTGGGGTTTAGGGCTTAGGGTTTAGGGTTTGGGGTTGCGGGTTTAGGGTTGTGAGTTGTGAGTGTAAAATACTGGGCTGGGACTTGAGGAGTCCTTAGGAGGGCTTCAGGACGTTAGGGCCGTTAGGGTGCCTTAAACCCTAAGCCTTGAACCATAAGGCCCCTACTTGGAGGCCCATGGGACTTAGTAAGTAGGTTATAAGTATAGTTATAATTCAGGTAACTCCATTTAGGGTGCTTATAAGCCTACTTATAACCTACTTACTAAGTCCCCTGGGCCGCAAAGTAACCCTAATCCCCCTTATAGAGCCCCACTTATAGATCCCTTTTGAGGAACCCTTTGTAATATTATCTGCGGACATCAGTCGGTCGTTTGCGTGAAGCACTCATTGGTGCACGTGAAACATAAATGGAAACAAACAAGAACCTAGAATTTGTCAAGAACGACAGTCAAATCATGCACCAGCTCAGTGAGCGCAGTGCGCCAAGATGCAATGACAGAAGCATCACAAGCTACCACGCGCTTGCAGCGTCTATGAATCTTATCAGGATACTTAAGGAAATTAATGGAAACCCCGCAGAAGTGGCAAGCAGGGACATCTTCGGCCCAAGCAGGGGCAACAAAGTGGCAAAGCTTATGCGGCGAACAGTCAAGGAAATGAAGATTAGTGTCCAGAATCTCACGCAATTTTTCAAAAAAGGCTTTCTTGGATTTTGAGGAACCCTTTGAGGAACCTTACTACTTACCAAGTGCCCTGGGCCTCTAAGTATGAGTCCTGAACCCCAAGGCCTCAGCCTTGAAACTAATCTAGGGGCCTTCATGATTGCCTACATTATTTTGGGGGTTCCTTTCCATAATTCTAGTATACTGGGGTTTAAGGGTTCAGGGTTTAAGGTTTAGGGGTTTAGGGTTTAGGGTTTAGGGGTTTAGGGGGCCCCAAGTTCCTGTTCTAATTATTCAGGCTCCTGTATTAGTCTCGTAGCCTGAAAACTGTAGTCAGGGTTTAGGGTTTAGGGTCAGACCAGGGTTCAGGGTCTACGCTGGGGATCGTCAAGGCTTCGAGTTCGGGGCCAGGTACAATGCTGGACAACCCTAACCCATAGAGTTCGGAAGATTCAACCCCCGTATGAAGTGTATAGTTTCTGGGCTTTTAAGTAACCAGGGAGAAAAAAGGATAAACTCTTATTTCGTGGTGGCTCCTTTTGAGAAAAAAGTATTAAAGTATGGTACTCCAAAGCCCAGGTTTAGAGTTCAGGGTTTATGGTGCAGGGCTTCGGCTTCTAGGGTTCAGGTTAGGGCATGTAAACACTACAACTTCATTAAAACAAAAAGCTGTCATAGGCTGAAGAAGAACGAAGAAACTTGGACAAACCTACACCCCAAACACAAGGTCCCCGAAGCCTTAAACATAGATCAGAAGACTTCATTCTAAACTCCAGAATCAAAACTGCGAACCCTGAACCCGAAACTCTCGCCACACTCATTTTCTAAGCCTCAAGCCCTGAACACAAAGTCCCGAAGCCCTCCAGGCTAAACCCAAAGGTCTACACTGTCTACACGGGAGTTTCCGAAAATAGTGGTACTTTATTTTGGGGTCCTTATAATAAGGATCCTACCTTTTAGGGCACTACATTAGGGTCCCCTATATTCGGAAACTCCCACACCTCAACTCCACAGCTACCACACCCTCAAGACTCACGGGAGGTTCAGAAACAGGCTACCTTGCTTTTGCATGCTACAGAAGTATATGGCAGGATCCCTATCTAAATACTAACACCCCGAGTCCTCTAGAACCTATCCATGGCCCAGAAAGAGATAAAACTCTTGCAGAACCCTTAAAAATTACGATAAGAGAAGAAACAACACAATGTCTCAACAAAAACATAAACCCTAAACCCTATCCCTAAACCCTGGAACCCCAAACCCTTTCCAAAAATCCCAAACTCTGAACCCCAAACCCAAAACCCTGAACCCCTATCTCCTGAAACCGCCCCTGTCAAGTCTCAGTTGCTGAGTTCAGAAGGCCCAAAAAGTGTACACTTTCCGTTTTATAGTGGGTAATATTATCCCAAAAAGTGTAAGGTGTATCCACTCAGCTACTATAGTAGAACCCAGAAAATTGGAACATCATTATCCTCATGCCCTTAAGGTAAAGTATAAGGGATCCTAGCACGAATCCTCCTAAACCCATGTTCCAACTTTCTGGGATTCGCTGTAAGAAGTTGAGAAGCTGTCGGGTCGGTTGGCGTCAGCCGCAGCCTGACAGGGTGCGGGCGACTGGGAAGTGGCTCAGGCTCTCGGGTTCTTAGGCAGTCTAGGCGTCCTTTAAGGTGCCTCCTGTAGGGATGCCTTTAAGGGTTCCTTTAACTTAGTTGCTGAGTTCATAAGCCCCAAAAAGTCTACACTTTCAGTTTTATAGTAGGTAAGATTATCCCAAAAAGTGTACACTTTCAGTTTTATAGTAAGTAATATTCTCCCAAAATGTGTACACTTTCATTTTTATAGTAGGTAATATTCTCCCAAAAAGTGCAAAGTGTATCCACTCAGCTACTAGGGGTTTAGAAAAGGGTCGCTTGAGGACTCCCATGCTTGAAGGTCTTATAGGGTCTAATTTGAGCTTTTGGTAGTTGCTATATAGGAATTGTTAAGGGTTTGGGTGCCAAAAACGTTTTGACCGAAAGTTGTGACCGAAACGTTTTGACCGAAACGTTTTGACAGGTTTTCCTTTTGAAACCACATTTTGGAAAATTGGGTGGGGGCTGGGGACTGGGGGCTGGGGGCTGGGGGCTGCG
>BGNK01003124.1:3639-33618 GCA_003297005.1 Symbiodinium sp. clade A Y106 | reverse complement strand
GTTGGTGGATTGTTGTGACTGCAAATTGATTTGAATTTGGCTGGGTTGGGTTGGGTTTGAAAGTGACGGTTTAGGGGGCTCAGTTGGGGCTGGACTGGCTGGGCTGGGTTGGGAAGAACTGGAGCCAGATTTTCTGAAGTTGGGTTGTGCGACTACTGGAACCTGGTTCTGGGTTGGGTTGGGCTTGAAATTGACGGTTTAGGGCGCTCAACGGAAGCAATGACAAGCAATTTCTATTTATTTCTTTCTTGAGGGTTTAGGGTTTAGGGTTTTAATACTCCACAAAAGATCTGAACCCGAAGGTTTTTAGGCCTCAAAGACGCTTAAGACATCAGCGCGCAGACCTGATCCTGACTTCTTCGGGCTTTCTGGCCTGTCTAGTCCCGGGGGGTCTCTCAAGACGTGGCGGGCCCAAACCCCCTCAACCCTAAACCCTAAACCCCTAAACCCTAAACCCGCAAACCCCCTGAACCCCTCAACCCTAAACCCTAAACCCCAAACCCTAAATTCCCACCCAGGCCTGCTTAGGCCGCACCCACCCTTTTTCTAGGGTGCCTGGACCCAGAGGACGTCCGGTAGTGATTGACACCATAATTTTCCTTTGGCGCCCCCTCTGGCCCGGGGCCACTAGCCGGCAGACTGCTGCCGCCCCTAGCCCCCTCCTGGCCAAGGCAGAAATGGAAAAAATTGAGGGCGCCAGCCCTAAACCCTAAAAGGTAATATTTTGGGTGGTAGCCTGTGTAAGGGGGGGAAAAGGAATAGAAACCAATTTGTAATTGTTTTCTCAGGAGATTGCAACCTTGTGTCTAGACGTGGATATGCCGCCCCCTCACACCCCTGGGAGTGTAGGGGCGCCATCCTACNGGGAAAAGGAATAGAAACCAATTTGTAATTGTTTTCTCAGGAGATTGCAACCTTGTGTCTAGACGTGGATATGCCGCCCCCTCACACCCCTGGGAGTGTAGGGGCGCCATCCTACAAAGCAAATAATGCCGCTGCGCGGCGAGACGCCCTAAACCCTAAACCCTAAACCCCTAAACCCTGAACCCTAAACCCCAAACCCTAAACCCTAAACCCTGAACCCTAAACCCCAAACCCTAAACCCTAAACCCTAAACCCAAACCCCCTAAACCCTAAACCCCTAAACCCTAAACCCTAAACCCTGAACCCTAAACCCCAAACCCTAAACCCTAAACCCCTAAACCCTAAACCCTGAACCCTTGGCCTTCAACCCTGAAGGTGGATCTGGCTTTTTGGCATCTACCCTAAGGATTTTGAGGCTTAGGCCTACGGCTGAAGGGTTTATGGTTGCAGGAGTTATTGTGTTCAGGATATATATATATATATATGTGGCAAGGACCTTTAGGGTTCATTTGGGTGCATAAGGTCTGTACGTAGACCTTCTTAGGCTACCATTATCAGTACCATCATCATCATCATCAACAACATCATCACCCTCATCATCGCACGTCTTCATGTTCATGCTCGATATCCTCGTCATGTTCATGAACTTGCCACCAGCAAGACTTCCGACTCTGCTTTTTTCAGCCCGTCTGCTGAGTGTCCGGTTGTGTCCCCTCACTGGCACAAAACTGAAAAGTGCTAGCTGGCGTGTGGTGTGGCTCACTACGGGCGGGTGGGTAAAGCTTCACTAGAGCGGCTTGACTGCTGCTGCTTGGAGGCCCAGAGCTCTCGTCGTGCAGATGGATATCACAGCTCTATACAGTACCACAGCTATCCAAGTTGGAATTCATACTGCGCCAGTGCGAAAGTTCATCGCATCGGGCAGTTCTGTTAACACATACTTGTAAACCCCGTTTCCCCCATAGACACCTTCACGAAGTCTCGAGTTGAGGCCCGGATGTGAGGAGTAATATATGTTTATTCCAGCTGAGAAATTCCCTTGCCGGGCAGGCCACGTAAATGCACTTGCTAGTACTCTGAGTCCTGCACCAATAAGTAAAGACGTCTTAGTGCGACAAAGCTTTCATCCTGCTGTTGTATGTTGAGAGTGGTCGCTGTCTCCCGGCTCTCTGCTTGCGGCTTCTGTGGCAACACTCTATGGACACGAATTGACTGCATCCCTTTTCCTGCTCCATCTGCCGGGCGCAGTCTTAGGTGAATCAGCCGCGGCGCACTGCAGATGCCAGATTTTTCACCCCTGCGCGACGGAGGCCATCTTCCCTCTTTAGGGTGTGGGGCGTTCTCCGTCGCTTAAGTGGGTGCTTCTTTCCGGCTGGCTTTTTGTACATGGCACCCTTTACGGCAGCTCGTTCCGTTTCTCGTCGATTGTGCAACGGAAGATGTGCCTTGCTGAGACGCTTGTCATCAGCAAATTCCGAGCACCAAGCCGACCATTTCGGTTCGTCCCAAAGTGATTTCGTTGAAATGCGGGACAAAAGCTCTGAGTGTGGAACTTGTCTGCATGTTGGCCTGTACAGCGCGCCATTATGCGACAGTCCCTTGCTCAGTGCAGATGCAGGATACGAAGCTTCAAGGTCAGAGTTGATTGATGAAGTTTTTGCGTTTCCCTGAGCAACGTGTTAATCTCGTGGTGTAAAGCCTCGTTGCTGGTGGTGCCGATAGGGAGCAAAGCCAGTCTTGCTCGCAGTACCATGTGCCGCGCCCTTATGTTATTGAAGTACCACTCCGTTCGAGCTGCGGAGGCAGCGGTGAACAAGAGGTCGTAAATCTTGCGATTCGGGCCTGGCGAGATTCGCTCCACCTCCTGTTTGTAAACCGCTGACAATGCAGCAAGAGCCTTGATCCACTCTAGTTTCAACCAAAAGGGTTTTTCTGGATCCAGCTCCTCGAGTAGCTTCTCCGCCAAGCTCGTGCGCATGCTCCGGTCCTGGATTTGATTGCGCGCTTTGTTCTCTTCGAAGCTGAGCTGAGGCTGGGAGCGGCCATCAAATATGCGTCCCCATCTGTCCGAGGTACAGGATGCATCCGTGGCAGTGAGTTTTGCGAGAACTCGTCGTAAAGCTTTCGAACCTGGCATCCTCTTCCGACTGGACGCGTATTCCCAGGTCATAGCCAGATGGATAGGGTCGAGAGCCACAACTTGTAGATTTGGACAGATAAGCCGAAGCTCTTCAACCAGATGGGCGGATGGATTGTCAACCGATACATATTTCACCTGCGCTAAACCTTTGGCAGGAATGCTGTCCGCCATTGCTCTGATGGACGACGATGCATCGTCCTTGCTCACGGCACAGAGGCCGACGACTGCGTTGGTTCGTCCTCGAATGGAGATCACCTGGGTCAGGCGTCATTTTCTTCCAATCTACAGTTTACAAACCAACAAAATAACACACAGTTGGAAGAGCCTGACTGATTTGGGCATCGAGATGCACCACGAAAGACGGCCACGTCCTTTTGTTGCGCAGTGGCACGAGGATGAGCCTGTCCTAGAATTGGGAGACAGCAACGCATGGTAGCATCCATGCTGATGGTCTCCAGCTCCTCGTGCGCAATAAGCTCTTGCATGATGTCTTCCGTCATTCGCTGAATAGGTGGAGAGCTAAAGATGTCTTCCACGATGGGCCACCAATGCTTCGAATGTCGGGGAAGTAGACTTGCACACTCCGGAGCTATACGGCGAAGGATGGCGGCATGCGCTGCATAAACCTGCCCCCCATTTGGGCGTGAAGCAGACACAACACAAAGTTATAGCGGTCTACGTAGTAAGCAAAGCGAAAGTAAGTTCTATGAAAGGATCAGCAGGGTGGAGGATGCTATCAGTCAGACTATACTCACAGCATAACAACAGCACAAACATGTTTGTTTTAGAAACAATCCTGCCTTGGCGCTGTTGTTGATCATTTCCTCATAAATCAACTGCGCCATGCCACGAATATAACAAAGGTTCCGAACACGCCGGAGAGATGTGCTACGCACAGTGGCAGCATTCCAATACGCGGGCCCGCACTCCGTCAACACAAGCCTGACCTCCTTATCGATGTGGTTCGAACGTCTGTTCAATTCAGGCTGGACTGTGCGTCGTAGGACTTCCGCACTGCGACGAAGATAACTGTTGTCTTGTCGCCCAGCACATTGGTTGCTGTCGTGCAGCGCGATGATGATTTTCATTTGTTTGGTTCCGCTGGGAACATACTGCTTCGGTTCTGTGTGGTAAGTCTTGATGTGGTGAACCACACGATCAGCATGTTTTTCCGGCCATGCTCGAAAGGGACAGAAAGGGCAAACTCGGAAGCCGGCACTGTTCGTGCAGATGGGAGGTCTGTCGGTGATGAACCGCCTCACCTCCTTCTTCATGTTATTGAGAAGATCATCTCCGACATGGTACACCGCTCATCCGCAGAGTCTACGTCTTTCGAGGATAAGTCTTCAGCGCTATCTTCATCTCCCTCATTGGCAGACTGCTCTTCGACATCCCAGCCAAAATCATCTTCGCAGCGGCTTGCGTCTCCAGAAGGTCACGAAGATCCTTGTCGTCCACATCATCTTCACCTGGTTGTCGCATAGAACGGCGAACCACGAAAAATATGATATACTTGCTGTCGGTGGCAGAGACCAGCAATCCAGGAACATCTGCTCTCGGTACGGTCCATTTTGATGTACCGTCCACTAGTCGGACGCTGTTCGCCTCGGCCGGGCTCAAAGCGATGCAATGGGGCCGACCGCGATGAACAAGATGCAGCAGAATCAAATCATCGAGTTCGATTGAGGACCAATCCAGGGATGGTGTCAGGTGTAGCTTGCACTCAGAGCCTACCTGTCCATAAGTACGAAGCTGTCGTTTGGACTGTCACGTGTATAGTATAGCGTAGGCTTATGGATAAGATCATGAAAAAGTATATGTTCCACATTACTTGCTTTGCGATGCCAAACGACGGCTCTCGACACGTCTCCACGGATTGTCAGGAGCAGATGGATACACTCCGCACTCGCGCAATTCCTGCCGCACGATCTTCTTGACATCCTTGTCTACTGAGTGATAGTCAATTAATGGCGGCTATAATCTTCTTTGCAAATAGCGAAACGAGGCATTACTTTCACAAGGATCAGTAGCATATAAACAAACATATCCCTCAAGATTCAGGAGCCGGTCCGTATGAGCCGGCCGTGTCGTTCGTACTCCACGTCGTATTACACCCATTGGATCTCTCCTTCCCATGTTCATGTATATCTACATTAAAGTTCTACTGACTTCTGTCGTCTTCAATAATATTGTAAGATGCTACATGATATATAGTACTATGTCTCTTAGGTAACTCACAAATCCTTTAATGCTTGAACTACTGAGTTTATACAGCATATAACCGTAAAAACTCGAACTTTCTAGCCTGCAAATCCTAAACCCTGGTGAAGGGAAACTCGTGTAGCAGAATATCAGCAATATGTATCCGGAGAGCCCAATACCCCTTAATTTAGTAATATAGCGTAAACCATAATATGAAGCCCCTTATAGGTTAAGGTATGTTCTTTAATTAAGGGGTATTGGGCTCACTGGGCAATTACATTGTCTAGTTTCTTTATCATTCTTTTGGAATACCACTGTAACGTCCTCCTTGGTGCTTGCTCCACTGCCACGTGACCAAGCGTGCCAGTCGCGCGACTCGCCCTCCCACCAGCGGTTCTCACGACTGTCCTGGTCTATGTCTATGCACGATCTAGGAACCCTCACCATACAATATTGATATAATATTGATTAGAGAGATCAATCGTGGTGCAAAAGAGAACATATTGTACTACAGAGAGCATTGTGTTACACCGGCGATCCAGATAGAACACCCTAAAAAGGAACACCCTGTAACACCGGGCGGCGCGAAATAGAACACTCTGTAACACCGGGCAGGGCGACATAGAACACCCTGTCACACCGGCCGATGCGACCTTTGACACCCTGTAACACCGAGCGACGCGCCAGAGAGCACTATGTTGCACTGGGCGACGCACAAGCGACCACCCCCGGGCGACGCGTCAGATAACACCCCGCACCACCGGGCGCCGCGACAGATAGCATTCCGTTACACCGGGCGGCGTGACGTAGAATACCCTGTGACACCGGGCGACGCGACAGATAACACCCTGTAACACCGGGCGACGCGCCAAATAACACCCTGTAACACCGGGCGCCGCGAAGAAGAGCATTCCGTTACAGCGGACAGCGTGACATAGAACACCCTGTGACACCGGGCGTCGCGACAGATAACACCCTGTAACACCGGGCGACGCGCCAGATAACACCCCGTAACACCGGGCGCCGCGAAAAAGAGAATTCCGTTACAGCGGGTAGCGTGACATAGAACAAACTGTGACACCGGGCGACGCGACAGATAACACCCTGTAACACCGGGCGGCGTGACATAGAATACCCTGTGACACCGGGCGACACGACAGATAACATCCTGTAACACCGGGCGACGCGCCAGATAATACCCAGTAACACCGGGCGCCGCGAAAAAAAGCATTCCGTTGCAGCGGGCAGCGTGACATAGAACACCCTGTGACACCGGGCGACGCGACAGATAAAACCCTGTAACACCGGGCGACGCGACAGATGATGATGACCCCGTAGCATCCTTCAACAATTAGCATCGCGACGGTGAACAGGAATGCTCTCATCTACCCTATACGACCAACCTTACCGGATACATAATCAGCCGTCAGGAGGCGGATGACCACCACTCTTGATGTCGTCTGTTGCGTCGCTCCCAACGTGACATGACAGGCAAGCTGTGGGAAGCTGAAGCTGGAGGGAAAATGCTGAAGTATTAAGGACATGCTGCAGACTACAGCTTTGAGGAGCCACGCCAGGGGCCTGCGTCACCAGAGAGCCTTATTACAGATGGAGACCAGAACTGAGGAAGCCCTCTGCGTCATCTTGGGATGCTTCCACACCATCACTTAATCGTTTCACGATGGCTGCCACCATAGTTGGCAGGCACGACAGCTACAAGGGTTGGTCATGTGGATAGTAGCCTATTCCTATTGAAGGATAGACAGCGTTGCAGTGGCATGAAAAATGTGTCTTCCGCATCTGATAGGACTTCCGCCGGTTCTGCAAGTCCCAGGACCTGCAAAGGGACCTCAGGCTCTTGCCTAATGCAGAATTCACAACGAAACATTTGAAATGAAGTGATAAGATAATTATGTCTAGACGCCTTTTTAGAATTGTTGAAATTTTTAAAATTAAAAGAAGCCGAAAATTAACAAAAAATGAAGGCATCAGAGAGCCAGAGGCCGATTTTCAAATTTTCAAAATTTTCAAATTTTTTCTTAAAGGAAAAATTGGAAAAATTTGACAAGTTGAAAATCTTAGATTTTTTAGTAGATCAGGACTTTTTAAAATTTGAAGAATTTGAAAAATATTGAAATTTGAAAATGTCGATTTTCAAATTTTCAAAATTTTCAAATTTTTGCTTGAAGGAAAAATTTGAAAAACTTGAAAATTTGAAAAACTTAGATTTCTGGTAGGCCAAAACTTTTTCAATGTTTGAAAAATTTGAACTCTTGGAAAAATTTGAAATTTGAAAATGCGGATTTTAAAATTTTCAAACTTTTGCTTGAAGGAAAAATTTTAAAAAATTGAAAATCTTAGATTTCTGGTAGGCCAAAACTTTTTTAAAATTTGAAAAATTGAAAAAAATGAAATTTGAAAATGCGGATTGTCAAATTTTCCTGGCCTACCAAAAATCTACGATTTTCAAGTTTTCAATTTTTGCAATTTTTTCCTTTAAGCAAAAATTTGAAAAATGTTGAAAATTTGAAAATCGGAGTTTTTTAATTTTTTTCAAAATTTTTCAAATTCTTCAAATTTTAAAAAGTCCAGGTCTACAAAAAATTTAATATTTTCAAATTTTTCAATTTTTTCCTTTAAGCAAAAATTACAAAATATTGAAAATTTGAAAATCCGCATTGTCAAACTTTAGAATTTTTCAATATTTTAAAAAAGTTTTGGCCTACCAGAAATCTAAGGTTTTCAAATTTTCCAAATTTTTCCTTTAAGCAAAAAATTGAAAAATTTTAAAATTTGAAAATGCGAAATATAATATGAATGTAATACTTTATATAGTCGTAGGAAGAGACTATTCCCAAATAAACCCAAAAGGTCCTACATACATATATATATGTATGTATGTGTATGTATGTATGTATTAGGATCGCATAGATTCTACAGCGATGTGGAAAGTTAGGAAGTAGAGCTGGACGTGCGTGTACCGAGCATGTCTCTGCGTTTGTGTGTGTGTGTCTGCACGAATCACGAATGCATGCATGCATGCATGGATGGATGGATGGATGGATGGAGGGAGGGAGGGATGGATGGATGGATGGGCGTATCTGTTTACATATCCATTTAGGGAGTCATTTGTCTCGGTAGGGGGAACCATGAAGCCGATTGGTAAGAGCCAGAACATAACAGACAAAAAACAAACACAATACTACTCATACTCATGGCATCCAATCGCCAGTTCGAAACACCGTCAGCACAGCAATACCGATAACAACAACACAACCCAAACGCCAAGCAAAACGCTCTGCATCTGGTACTTCTCTGGCATTGGGGTCCCCTTTTACAGGTCCGAACTATATATCATGACATGACCGGGTTTACAGTTTAGGGTTCAGGGTTTTTTGGGTTTAGGGTTTAGAAACCCCCCCTAAACCCTAAACCCTAAACCCTAAACCCTAAAACCCCTCCTCCCCCGTACCAGGCCTCCGTGAGCAGCCGCACTGCATCCAGATTGCCCTGAGCCGCCGCAGCATGAAGGGGCGTGTGGCAGTGGCTGTCCTTGGGATGAAGAGTTGCAATGATTACCCTAAGGCTCTAAGGACTCATATTTTAAGGCTGTTGGGCCTAAAGACCATATCATATAAGGTTTTTGGGCCATTTTGAGCCTTAGGGTTAATGATGATAAAGGATTTCGGCTTGTAGGGTTTCATCTAGGGTTTTGAGTTTGTGAGTTTTAGAGTACAGAACGGCAGGAGGGCAAGACAAAGACATCTCGGACATTATGGGCCAGTCAAGCCGCAACACCACATCGCGCGAAACGGATAGTCAATGGTGAACAACAGTGACTGTATGGTCGTGGCCGTCGCCGTTGTCGTCACACTGGCGGTCGTGGTAGAAGTAAGCATAGTACGACGACGGCTACGGCTACGATTACCACTGCTGCTACCACTACTGATAGAGAAGCAGGCGTCATCGAGGAGAAGGAGGAGGAGCAGCAGCAGCAGGAGGAGGAGGAGGAGGAGGAGCAGGAGGAGCAGCAGCAGCAGCAGCACCAGGACTACTTGTTGTTGTTGCTGTTGTTGCTGTTGTTGCTGTTGTTGCAGTTTCTGTTGCGGTTGCTGTTGTTGTTGCTGTTGATGCTGCTGTGGCTGTTGTTGTTTTTGTTGCCATCGTGGCATTAGTACTGCCAGAAGCAGCAGCAGCAGCAGCTGCTCCCGCCACACATCCAAGACTGACACGAATGTAGTATCTATGTAGCCATGTATTTGCACACGAGGAAGAAAAGTTAGATCGCTCTGAGCTAACCAGAATATCAAATACTGTCCGGGAAGAAGATGTTCCGCTGGGGGATCAGCTTCTATCTGGCTTTGGCATCTCTCCTGGAGTAACATGATCACGATCCAATCCAAGTGCTGCAGATTGCAACAAGATTTTGCTTTCAAAGGCTGACCGAAGAAAGTTCCGAACCTCGAAACGAACGCTCTGATGCGGCTAAGCTTAGGGCTTCGCATGGGCCGCTACTGCGGCGACTAGGTTGTTTGAGCTTCATTTTTGTTTTCTACGACAGCTCTCGACGATCCCTTCGTCCATGCCATACATCCCGCGATGCGTTTACTAAGGCCCGAAGAAGTACTAAGTTTAGCGTTTAGGGCTTGCTCCAAGACCAGGTGCTTGACCAACGGGCTGCTATTGCCAATGTTGTATGTATGTATGCATGCATGTCTGTATGTACGTATACGTATATATATATATATATATATATATATATATGCGTATATATATATATATGTGTATATATATATATGTATATGTTTATGTATAGGTGTATGTATATGTATCTGTATATGTACATGTAAATGTATAGGTACATGCATACGCATAGGCATAGGCATAGGCACAGGCATAAGCATAGGCATGTGTATACGTATGTGTTTATATATATATATATATATATATATATATATATGTGCTCATGTGTATGTTGATATTAAGGTATTTATGTGTTCATGTGTTAATTCATGTATTTATGTATTTATGATTCACGAGTCCGTGTACTTTACTTGTATGATACATTGGCCCATGCTTACACCCTAACCCCTGCACGAACCCGAATGCCCCAGACCGAAAAGCCTAAGCCCTACGACCCCAAATCTTAAGACCCAAAACACTAATCTCACTGGCCCAAAACCCAAGGAAATGAAAGTTGAAACTTTCAGAACCGACTACCTTATAAGAACCCCAAAAGTCGAAAAAGTTAAGTCTACAGCCAATAAGTAAATTGCCAACCCGGAGCTGGCAAATTCGTATTCGCACGTCCTGTCAAGCTCTTCATGCGGGGAGCAGGGCTCCAGCTGGGTTCTGGAAATTGCCAGTGTGTATAATGGTCTTACAGTGGTTTGACAACGTTTAAATGTTATAAGGTGGTATGAAAGTCTCAGAAGGGCTCTATCCTGGCTTTATAGAGGCGTTACAAGTATCAGGGCGTTGTTCAGTTTCTTCGCACAGGATTTGTAACGGTTTACGGGGTTCTTCTTAACGAACTTGGCTTAAACGATGTAACCATGTTATATAATGGCTCATATGCTTTCCTCCTTGTGGCAACTTCAAACAAGTCCACATAAGTCCCTAAACAACAACGCAGCACCCAGCTACTTTGACTGCACTGGAGACACCGCTGTCCGAAGCACTGCACTGACTAATGCATAAACCATATCGCGCCTTTCGGGTTTACTGTACCCTGAGGCTTTGTGGTTACGGGTTTACGGTCCGTCTAACTTATAGCATGTATGCATGCCCCGAAGCGGCTTGGATCCAGAGCAAGTAGGAGATTCAGGCAATGGGAGACACACTTAGTACCCGACGGCGTCTCGAACTCTGCTGCTGGTCTTATGGGGGAGGTTAAAGGAGTTTCTGAGGGTTTACAGTTAACCCTAAGGGTTCAAGCATACGAATCCACACTACTATCCCAAACCCAGATACCCAATTGTCGATTGCATTGGGCCAATAGATTAAGCCGGTATGTCGTCTACGCCAGGCCTACTTCAGGCGTCCTTGAACCAGCATTCGGACCGTGCCGACATCGCCGAACCTTGGCCGCTCGGGGACACTTAGGGTCCCCGGTATCGGAGTGACGAGATTCCAAACGAGCCCGACTTTAGGATCCAAGCGTTTAGGGTGTAGGGATGCAGGGGTTTAGGGTTCAGGGATTTAGGTTTTAGGGTTTGGGGCTCAGGCTTAATGTTTGGAGTGCAAGGTTCAGGATTTTTGTTTCGAGTCACCCTTGGATTGAGCCGCACCCCTCTGTACATATTTGAAGAGGTGTAACCCCTTAATAATCAGGATCCTCCCATTCCCACTTAATAATGAAAGTCACCCTTCTGTTAGTTTTAAGTCTAATGACGTAGATAAGAAAACCAACCCCCCCCCCCAAAAAAAAAAAAATAATAATAATAATAACAATAAAATAAAATAAAATAAAATAACGAGGGCTCTCAGGCTTTGGGGCCGAGGCTGAGGGTTGATCGTGTTTTGAGCTCGAAGACTCGAAGATAACATTCCGAATGGATAAAAACAAAGCTATCATAGACGTGGCTGTAGTATGAATATGCTATATCGCGCTGTTGCTATATTTCTTTATATTTATTTATATTTGTTTATATTTATTTATATTTACATTTATACCTATATTCAGATCTATACTTATTCCTATACTTATATTTATCTGTTTAAGCAGAGAAAACACTGCGAAGTGCGGCCAAGGCTGCGCAGCGGCCTCGTGCAGTGGGGACCGGCCATGGAGATCAAGGGCATCCACCATGGAACCTTGGCTGCGGCTTGAGGTTAGCTTTAAGGCTTTTAGGGATTAGGGTTTTGGTGTTTAGGGGTTTAGGGTTTTGGGTTTTGGGGCTTAGGGTTTAGGGTTTTGGATTTCGGGGTTTAGGGTTTCGGGGTTTAGGGTTTTGGGGTTTAGGGTTTAGGGCTTTAGAGTTTTAAGGCTTAGGATTTAGGTTTGGGGATTGTAGGGTTCAGGGTCTTTGGGACATTACAGCCTTTGCGTAGCTCTAGGATACGGGTTTAGTAGAAGCCCCTTACAGGTGGGTAGTTCTTCTTCCATAGTACTCCCATAAGACCCCCTTCACCTTATAGGAGTGGTACGGGAGGCTTATGGGAAACTACCCACCTAATAACTACCCACCTGTAAATGGCTTAGATTTAGGGATGTGAGATTTGAACTTTGAGATTCCAGATTTGAGGTTTCGGCCTTAGTTTAGGTCTTTACTACTCAGGGTTGGGGGTGGGGGGTTTAGAATCTAGGAACCTGGTGAAGAAGCATTGAGTGTCCCCAATAACACAAAACCCTTACCCCAAAATCCAAGGACCGAAAAAACCCTAAACCCGAAAACCCTTTGGAACACTGAGATGAACCCTACCAGGAATCCTTCCAGGAACCTCTAAAGGAACCAACCCTAAACCCGAAACGAAAATCTCTCGCCAAAACCATGAACCCTAATAAAATCCGCAAAGTCCTACGAGGAAATGTAAACCCAACTCAAACCCGTTAAAGGAACCCCAAACCGATGAATGTCAAACCCTAAGCCCTAAACCCTAAGCCCTAAACCCTAAGCCCTAAACCCAAACCCTAAACCCCAAACAGATGACAGTCTTTAGCAGATTCCCAGCAGTGAGCGTCCGTGGTTGGCTCCCTGAGGGCCAGAGATGGCTCTCATCAAGGTCGCTATAACCTGCGGGTTTAGGGTTCAGGGTTTAGGGATTATGGTTGAGGGTTTGGGGTTTAGGGTAGTGTAAGTTTCCCCACAGAGTTTAGGGTATAGTTGCACTTGTTCGTAATAACCTGCAGCTAACATGGGTGTCAGGGTTGTTGAAAATTGCGACAGGGTGTTATCGGGTTTGATAAGAGATCTATCAGCCTATAAGGGCTTCAAGCCGCTTAAAAGTTTCTAAACGCATCCTCATGGGGCTTAGAGAATTGGGATACACTTGGGTTCCATAGGGTTGATACAGGGTCTTTGTTTAAGGGTTAGGGGGCTGAACTTATGCAGCGGACACCAGGAAGTTGGGACAAATAGAGTAGTTTTCTAAACTAGGGTCCCTTTTAGGACCCTGCTTACAAGGGTGGGGACCTAACAAAGACCCTAAGTTAGAGCACTACCCAATACGGCTTAAGGATCATGATGCTCTAACTTAGCAGGCGAAAAAGTATGTTTGCTTTTTTCGTAGTGGTTCCTGTAATGAACAGGTACCAGGAAAAAGGCATTCAAGTATGGCACTCCAGAACCCAGCTACTGTTGCTGGCTTCCACCCTGCAAATCCCCAAACCCTAAACCGATCCGCAGGGCTTTAAAGCGCTCAATGTACGCCCTCCTAGAGCCCTTATAGCCTTATGGAACCCATATAGAACAACCCTTATAAAGCCCACAGAACATAGCCCTTATAGAACCCACCCTTATAAAGCCCACAGAATATGACCCTTGCAGAACCTCAAAGCTTAAAGCCCCGCGCCCCAAAACACTCAACAGAGATCAGTCGACCGGTCACTCAGAACTCTGCTTGGAGGCCCTTTTGACTTAGTAAGTCTACTTAGTATCCCCTAGAAACCATATTATAATCCCCCATAACCCACCTTACTAACCCTACTTACTAAGTCAAAAGGGCCTCCAAGTGNTCTGCTTGGAGGCCCTTTTGACTTAGTAAGTCTACTTAGTATCCCCTAGAAACCATATTATAATCCCCCATAACCCACCTTACTAACCCTACTTACTAAGTCAAAAGGGCCTCCAAGTGCTCTCTAGTAACCTACAGGAGTCGTTGTTGAACACTTTATGGAACGCTTGTGGGTTAAGCGTTTAGGGGCGAGAATTTAGACTTCAGGTTTCAAGAGTCATCCCATAGTCTCCCTTCAAGAACGTTTATAGAACCCCTTTTTTCAGGATTCTTTAAAAAACCTATAGAAAACCTATGTTTTTTAAAAAAACCTACGTTTATAGAACCCCGATTCAGGATTCAATTGCTTTTTGTGGAGGGCCTCAGCCCTCAGCTCTAACCCCGCCTCCGCCTGACCTCTTCGCGCGGCCCGGTGTAAGGCCACGTTGGACTCGCTGTCCTCAGGATTTAGGGTTCAGGGGCTTAGAGTTGGGGTTTGACAACTTAAAGTCTAAATCTTAAGTAAACCTACAACCCGAAAACCTAGACTTTAAAATCCCAAAAACTTTCACTCTGCAGACTCTGCACCGTGAACCTAAACCCTGACAGTCGAAACCAGAAACTTTTCAGAATCCTGAACTCAATACACGCCACATGTCCGCCTGTAAAAGCCCTATGGAAGCATCATAGATGCCTCATTAGAACCCTAAACTTCAAAAAACATGAATCCTAATCCCTGAACCCTAAACCCGTACACACTTAAACCTAAAGCCTGAATCCTACCAATCCCAAACCCTAAACTCCAACAACCCCGCTACCCCGTAATGAAGGGAGCATACCTCAAGTCATCATGAAGACCAGGTTCCCCAGTAGCCTCTTAATGATAAGAGTGTCCTTTTTCCTACTATTCAGTTTGACGAAGGGAAACCCTGAATTAAAAAGGGCAGAAGGGTACTACTGAGAAACCTAGAGTATTGAAGCTCCGAATTGTATTCCTTGATTAAGGGAGTCCTGCTCTCGGGGTTTACGGTTTAGGGGCTTAAGGTATAGGGTTTAGGGATTTAGGGTGTAGGGGTTTGGGGTTGAGGGTTTAGGGTTTAGGGCTTTAGGGGCTGTAAGAGTTTAGTGTTTAGGGTTTGAGGTTGTATAAGCCAGGCGACCAGCAAGCTCACATCCGCTTCGTGCTCCACCAGAAGTTGTGCAATCCTGAATGTGTCGGTGTGCTTTGGAGGATGCTTAGGGCTTGGGGTCTAGGGTTTTGGGTTTCGGATGTCTGTGCTGTTGGGGGATGTTTCAGGTTTAAGGTTACGGGTTTCGGATTTAGTAAGGCTTTAGGGTGATGTTGCGTGTTTTTGTCAGGATGCTACGAGGGTTCTAGATTGGGGGTATCATCAGGGCGATGGGGGCTGTGTTATCATGGTGCTGTGAGGGCAGCATATCTCAGTTTTCTACTACATGGGTGGTTGTCAAAATTAGGGCTACCGTATTTGGGGTCCTTATAATAAGGATCCTACTATTTTCGGAAACTCCCACATGGGCTCTGCAGAAGGGGTTCTAGGAGGAGGGCTTACTCTTCGGAGTTTGGGGGTTCAGGGTAAAGTACTCTTTGGTGCTGGGGTTCAGGGTAATGTAGGGGGGCTTAATAATTGGAAATAGCGTGTTGCGGGTTCCTTATTATAACTATAGTAGAATATACCCCCAAACCCTGTTCTAATTAAGAAGGCCCCCACAGTATGGGCTTCGGGACTTGGCGTTTGAGGTTGATGCTTCAGGTCTGAAAACCGGTCTCGGAGTTGAAGCAGAGACTAGGGTTTAGGGTAAGGCTTGGGGGTTTAGGGTTAAGGGTTTAGGGTTTGGGGTCTAGGGGTTTAGATCTTCCACTGAATGCTCAGTCGGGTGATTGCGAGACGTTCTGGCACTCTCAGCAGCCTGGCTGTTACCAATTCCCACGTCAGCCCCGAATCTTGAACTTACTCTCTCAGCTGTAGACATGAAACCTGCAATCCAAAAGAAAGTCCTTGCTGTAGTCATCAGTCAGAACACCCTATCAGAGAACAGCTGTTCTATTTGTCAAGACACTCCCTCCCGCCCGCCCCCACCCACAACCCTAAACCCTAAACCAGTACCGAGCGTCTCTGGCAAGCCTCTGTCCGCTGCCGTGTGCAGCGGTGTCCATCCCCACTTGTCCGCGGCATTCCTCGGTCAGGCCAGGCTGGGCTGAAGGGTTACTTGGAGGCCCAGGGGACTTAGTAAGTAGGTTATAAGTAGGGTTATAATTGGGTAACTCCATTTAGGGTGCAAATAACCCTACTTAGAACCTTACTTACTAAGTCCCACGATCCTCCAAGTAGGCCTTAAGGGTTCAGGGCTGTGGGTTGAGGGTCTTTTGCTCAAATGGCTTAGGATGTATAGGGGCCTTAACAATTACGTATACTATTTTGGGGGTTCCTTATTACGGTTATAGTATAATGGGCCCCAAAACCCTAATTATTAAGGCCCCTATATTACCTCTGAACCCCTAAGAACCTTGGGTTTAGAGGGTTTGGGTCCCTTTTATAATGTTTAGGGTGTAGGGTTCGGGCTTGGGGTTAGGAGCTTAGGATTCAAGGTTGCGGGTCTCCGGTGTCAGGTTCGCGGAGGCTTCAGAAGCTGGTAGGGTTTCTCAGAGAGCCCAATACTCCGAACTCAGGCAACATACCTTAAGTCCAAAGATTTACCACCGGTTTATTTCAGGCATCTTAATGCAACAGAATAGTACTAAGCAGAAACATGAGCATGCCCTATTAAGAAGGGTGACAAACCCAATCCGTAATCGGGACCCTGAAACCATGGCCGGGTATGTTGGGTGGGTCGCAACCCTACACCTTCGAAAATAATGCTGGGTGGCAGACACGAAACGCTATCACAGCAACCCTTCAAAGCCCTAGCTTCCAAAATCCTAAACCCTAAACCCAAAATATCTTGAAAGATCAAACCGCTCGCAGTTTTGGCCCAAGCTCACAGAACCCCTGGCCAGAACCAGCGACTGGAGAACCTGGCAGGATCGCTTATACATAATAGGCACAAGTAGACTAAACAAATGTATGCATAGAACAAATAATACATGCATGTATTTTAATGCATAGTATACATACATACATACATACGTGCATACATACATACATACGTGCATGCATGCAAGCATGCATACATACATCTTCATATTAGGGGGTCGCCTTGCTTGTGGGTCATCATGGTAGTAAAGACCCTCTATTCAGTGCCTAGCTTGGGGTTTAAGGCTTTCAGGGTTTGGGGTGTCGGTTCTTTTGTTTTCTGAAACTTTCAAAGACGTTTTGGCCATCGGCTAGGTGTGACTTTTAGCTAATTGCACGCATGCCCAAATGGCCATACTGATGGCTAAGCACAAACAGTGTCAGCACTCCTGTTGGCTGCTATCATCGCCACGTCCAGTTGCAAAAGGTATGCAGGGCTTCATATTCTAAATCCGTGGGTCCTCTTTTTACACCTCTAGAACTCTGTAGAGCGCGAAATACTTCATAAATCGCTGTGCAAGATCTGTCTTCAAGGTATAGTGTGTATATACATCCATCCATCCATCCGTCCATCCATCCATCCATCCATCCATACATGCATACATACATACATTCATACATACACACATACATACAGGTATATTATATGTAGCTGTATATACAGCGAAACAAATATGTGCAAACCCTCAGCCCTCTTTGTGCAGTTTCTATGAACCGCCATTTACCCTAATTACCTCGTTCCTATAGCCAAAACCCCCAAGAAAACTTCACCCTAAACCCACAACCGCCTAAACCCTAAACCCCCATAGAACCCTTATAGGAACCCTTAAAGAAATTCGTAGAAGAACTTAAACTAGCCCAGTGTCCCGTTAATCATAAGGGTACCCTTCTTCCTACTACTCGGCTTTAGTATTAAGGGAACCCGCAAAGAAAAAAGGGCAAAAGGGTATTACTGGGGAACCACCCTAAACCCTAAACCCTAAACCCTAGTAAAGGAACCCCACACCAGCCGCCCGAGGAGGCTGCAGGCACCTCCAGATGCTCCCCTTCCACAGCGGCATGCCTTGAATTCGAGGCTGGGCTTGGGCTTTTAGGATTTAGGGATTGAGGGATTTAGGGTTTAAGGTTTGCTGTTTGTCGGGATTTAGGGATTTAGGGTTTGGGGTTTTAGGGTTTAGGGTTTAGGCATGTAGGGTTTAGGGAGTTGACAGTTGAGGGTTCCTTGGAAGAACTTGGGGTTTAGGGTTTAGGGATTGTTTAAGAGGGCTCCTTTCACTGGTAGTAGGGTCTAGGTGTACATTTATGGCATTGCTGTAGGCTGGGGCCAGGCAGGAACACCAAGACCCAATCGATCTGCCCGTGTGTCAGGGTTCCGGATTTTGGTGTACAGGTTTGGGAATCCGATGTTCAGGATTTAGGAATCGCGAGATCAGGGCTTTAAGTTTAGGGTTTATGTGTCATTATTCTTTCGCCAAGCTCACTACATCACTGCCATGGAACCCTGAACCCTAAACCCTAAACCGTTTTTGTTGCATCTGGAGGTGTTCTGAAGGCCCTCTTCCCACTCCAGCATCTGGCCAAGCCAAGTCAAGGCCATGATATGGTTTAGGGTTTAGGGTTTAGGATATTGGGGGGATTCTACCATAATGCACTTATAACAATTATGACAAGGAGCCCTAAGGGAGAATATTGCTAGTCATTTCAGCTTCTATATTTAGTTTCCTAGCCGCTATACCGCAAGCTGCTCCCGAGCACCTCTGCATGAAGGGTATCTAGCATAGACAAGACAGGACTTCTTCTTAGTTGCTGAGTTCATAAGCCCCCAAAAGTGTACACTTTCAGTTTTGTAGTGGGTGATATGATCCCAAAACGTGTAAAGTGTATCCACTCAGCTACTGAGTCTTACCATTGAAGGTTTATGGTTTAGGTCTATTCCACCATTAAGGTTCACCGGGCACTCGGAATGCACCGTCAGGGAATACAAAAGGTAATTCTTATGATCCCCAAACCCTAACCCTTGTAGCATTTCTACAGCCTTTTGAACGAACCCGTTATAATTATATGACCAAGGTGCAAGGGTGTGCGCTGATTCCTGGCCGCGGATTTCAGGGTTCAAATACTGGTTCACGTTTGAAGGACAGGTGCGGACCGAGAACATCGTTTTACCTTGTTGGCCTCAGCGTTCCTGAACTACCTTGGCTACGGATTCACGGTAGTAGTCATGTCGCATATAATGCAACATTTTTATCAGCATTACAACTCCGAGCTCAGGTCCTTCGCTCTGTCTGTGCTTGATTGCATTCTGGCTCTGATCGCTACGAGCCATGTGGAAATTTCAGAGAACATGGGAGTCGAATAATGAACTTATTTCCAAAAAGCGCACCTACTATGAGGACGAAGCTTAAGACTTCGCTCGGGCGACCCAAGCCGACTATACCGTACGGTCAGTGCGGCTGTCCCTCAGCCCTAAACCACTGAACCGTGATGTACTGACCAATACTCCTGAAGGGACTTATTTCAGTCACCACCAAAATCCAAAACCCCTGAACCCTAAATCCTTGTAGACACCCTTGAAGGAATCGGCTGCTTTCAGGGAGCCCGAAGCCGTACAATAGTCCTAAACCCTTATAGCCTCCTTGGCCTCGTAAAGGAACCCTTAAACCCTAAACTGGCAATCCCGTTTAAGGGTACTAAACGGGTTCTGTCCCAGAGTTCCCTTTAAGGATACTATAGGATTCTACAATAGGATTCCGTTTGAGGGTCTGTAGGATTCCATAAAGGGAGTTTCAGGATTTGGGGTCCTGGTTTCGGGTTTAGGAACCCGAAATTTCGGCCTGTCTGCAGAGTTGGGATCCAGGTTCACGGCGAGAAGCAGCTCCGCCACAGCGAAGTAGCCTTTCTCCTCGGCACGGGATAATAGGTTAAAGCGAACAGTAAGGGTTCCTTTTGAGGATTACAGTTAAAGTCTAGCGTTTAGGGTTACGAGGTTTAGGGGTTTCGGGTTTCATAAAGGTTCAGTAAGGGTTCTATAAGTCTCAGGAAGGTTCTATAAGGGTTCGGGAAGGCTTTCATAAAGGATCTACACGGGGTTCGTGTCCGAAACCGGATTGCGTAACCCAATGGGTATAAGCTTTAAGGTTAAGCATTTCGGTCGCAGGTTCTAGGATTTGGGGCCAAACCAGTAAACCCAAAAACTCCGACGCCCCAAACCCCAAATACTCATCGAGCACCAGTTCTTCAACCTATAGCGCCTCAAGAAGCCCTGAGCCTTAGACAATCTAGAAAAACCGCAAGCATTCCAAAAGACATCAAACATCCTCAAACCCTAAATCATCTCAATCCCTAGCCCTTTCGGGCCTTCCAAAAGTTCTTAACTGAACCGTCTCAAACGCTAAACCCTATAGAGCCGAAAAACACCTGAGCCATCTCAAACCCGGAGCCCTGTAGAGCCTTTAAAAGAAAATTCAAAACCTGAACCCTAAAGCCCTAAATCCTAAGCCCTAATCCCCTAAACCCTAAAACCTTAACCCTAAACCCTAATCCCCTAAACCCTAAAACCTTAACCCGTAAACCCTGAACTCTAAACCCTAATCCCTGAACCTTCACCCGAGCTTCTGCGGCAGCGTAGAGACAGCTGCGCCCAAACTTGTCCTTCGGCTTCTCGTTGAGGGACCCGGCTATGGGGGTTTCAGAGGATCTTCGGGGTTTAGGGTTTAAGGTTTGGGCTTTAGGGGTTTAGGGGTTTAGGGGTTTAGGGGTTTAGGGGTTTAGGGGTTTAGGGTTTAGAAATACCCAGTAATTGAGGAATAGATCTTCAGTTATAAAAATGAGGTTTCATGAAAATTCCCGTTAACAGCTGTTAATTGAAGAGTATATCTTCAACTACAGCAAGCTCACTATTAAGATTTACTGTTTATTCCTTGATTGCTTCAACGGTGTTGAGCCGCCTATAGATCTGCTCCGTAATTACGGGGCACTAATCCCTCTTCTCAGGTCTAAGGTACATGGGCACAAGGACCCTAACTTGCAGAACTAGACTCCTGAATTCAGCTGCATCGCAATCCGTGGGTCGTCGGGGGAGGGTTTGAGCTCAAGCGTAAAGGCCGAAGGCTCGTAGGATGCCTCCTATGCAAGGAGCACAGTAGTATGCTAGCGGTTTAGAGCTTAGGGTTGGTTTAGCGCTTTGGGCCTGGGTTTGGGGTTTAGAAATCAAGGCTTACCCTCAAATCATCAGCCCTACGAGTACTGCAAAAAAGAACCTTAAAGGAACTCTCTTATTGGATGGACTTACAAGCCGTACAACTCCTTTAAAAACGAAGCATCCGGACAACCCAAACAGAACCGTACAATCGAACCCTGAAATCCCGAGCTCACATGTAACATACAACCCTGTAATCTCTCTTACAACCCTAAACCCTAAATCCTAAACCCCTACAGTCCCCCTTAAACCCTTAAACCCCTAACGCTAAACCCTAAGCCCTTTTTCGGCGGCCCTTTGAAGAACCCGCTTGGATGCAGTCCGTGGAGTGCTTCGTCGCGTCATTCAGCAGCAGGCGAACCACCTACGTGGGGCAGTTCTCCAATATTATTATTATTCTTATCATTAGTAATATCATAGTCAATTTAATAATCATTTAATAAAAAATAAAATATTTAGAGAACAAATTGGGGTTCCTTTTCGGCACTACGGGGGCACCGCGGATGGCTTTTTTGAGAAGTTTAGGGTTCAGGGCTTATAGGGTTCAGGACTCGAAAAAAGGGGTCTGCACGGCTCCTTTCGGGGTTCCACAAGGGCACTGCCACGGTCTCTAGGGATCTTTTCAGGGTGATAAGCGCCTTTGTAGCTAGGCATAGCATGGTGCTTGCAAACAAGGAGGTGTTGGGTTTAAGGTTAAGGCAGGCCTTTTGGGGCTCAGTGCTGGGGGCTTAGGATTTGTGGGCTGAGTTGCGAAGCTTTAGGGCTAAGGCTTCAGGCGCTTGGTCTTGGCCGGAGGGTCAGGGGCGTACGGTCAAACCTCCCACTACTTCAAGGATCCACCAGAAGATCGCTGCAACGAGAACCAAACAAAATCTGATGCCGCTTGTCCTTGTGAGGGGGAGCCGGTTTTTGTGTGTAGCAACAGCTGATGATATAATTCCTGCATTACCCATAATTAGTAAGGATTATACCATAATTCCCATAGTTTAGGGTCATTAAGGTAATGCAGGATTTATATCATCAACCGTAGTCACCCTAAACCCTAAAACCCTATAGATCCCTTAGAGGAACCCCTTCAAGGTACCCTTATAGATCCCTTTAAAGGAAACCCAGATTGATATCATCAACCGTAGAAAAACTAAAAAGTTTACCGTCTGAAGTTGCGACGATGCGGCCTCCAGGTGCCCCCGCTCCACAGCTGTGCAGAGCACATTCCTGTCTCCAGGTTTCTCAGAGTTTTTAGGCGGTTTAGGGTTTAGGGTTTAGGGTTTTTGGTTTAGGGTTTCGGGCTTCAGGGCTTAGGGCTTAGGGCTTAGGGTTTAGGGTTTAGGGCTTAAGGGTTTAAGCTTTGGGGTTGAGGGTTTGAGGGTTTTTTTGGGCTTGGGGTTTTTATTTGTTAGGGTTTAGGGTTCCGGGTTTAAGGATTTAGGGCATGAGGCTCTGGGGTTTAGGGTTTAGAGATTTTGTCAGGGGTTCTGTGAGCGTCTCGTCATACAATCCTGTGGTGGTCTGGTAAAGGCTTGATTCAAGAATCCCATTTCGAGTCGGCTTGCTTCTTCGTAGGATTTTGGCTGTGATTCGTGTCTCAGAGCTTTAGTTGATAGAGCCCGAAACGGCTAGCGGGCTAGCCCCAACCACTAGCAGCCCTATAGACTGTCTGGTGCTTAGTAGGGAATGGGGGAATGCATCCCTATAGTAGTCCCTATATAATCCCCAACAGTAGTCCCAATAACCCATTCCCACAATTCCCTACTAAGAACCAGACAGCCTTAGACCCACGCTAAATCCCTTTCTCAGTAACTGCTCGGGATCCGCTCGGGTTTTCTATCTTAATCTAGGAACCTGATTAAGAAACCTTGGGCCTTTATTAGGGTTCTTTACATGAATCCTATGGGGTTATAGGCCCAGGGTTTCTTAATGAGGTTCCTACATTACAGAAATGGAAATAATGTTCTAGTGAACATCCTAAACCCTAAACCCTCACCTCTTCCAAAAGAAGACCGGCCGGAGTGCCTTCCGTCCAGGTCCACCCGTTCCAGGTCCGCGCGCGCTTCGAGGAGTACTCGAACAGTCTCGAGGTGGCCTCGTTCGACACGCTTAGTTTGGGATTCAGGGTTTAGAATGACCGAGACGCTTTGTTTTGGTGTTGGTTCATCAAAGAGAAGTTTGCACAGCCTTAAGCCAAACCTGACAGGGTGGAGTGCAACAGAAGTAACAAACACAAGCTTTGAAGCAATGCCCGGCCCGATTTAGAAGGGTCCAAGACCTCTCAACCCATGCTTTTTTACGGAGGCTTGAAACCGCCTCTGAATGCTTCCTTAAATTTCACCGGGGCCGACAATTGCCACACGCTCCGTCTAAGTTTCCCAAACTTCCTACAGTCCTACAGTTCAACCGTATTACAATACCTACTTAGCTCTCCTAAAGCACTACTCCCTGGCTTGGGGTTTAGAACTCAAGGTACGAAGCCTGCACTTTTCGGCTTATATATTGCTTACGGCTTACAGTTGCAGTCAAGAGGAATGCCAGAATTCTACAACCTTGAGTTATTTTGCAGCAATCATCGTTGTTACCATTCTCTACACTACTACGATTCGTGTGAGGATGGCTGCAAGCGGCGGTCTGCGCCCCTGCGGGTACTTTGGTCTCAGTGCACACAGCACACCCAGGCCCAGATTCCAAAACTACCGTCCTAAAATCCAGAACCCTACACCCCGTCTAAAATCTGCAGAAAACTCTCATACTAGAACCCACGAAACCCTAGATATCCACATAGAAACCTGTCTAAGACCCATTTTTCGCCCATCCTGCCTTCGTGGGCTGATGCATGGAGAGCCGTGCAATTCTCTCGGTCCGGGCGATTGAGATCCGCAGCAGCCCTTACCTCTCTCTTCTTCAACAACCGGGCCCCAAAAAGTTCAAACTTTCGATAGAGCCAATATATAAGGCCAAAAAGTTTAAAGTTCCCCCGTTCACTATCTAAGACCTGCCCCGAAAAGGCTTCCACAAGGGTTTCGAGTTCAGGGTGTGGGTCTAACCGTTCAGTTGTCGAAACTGCAAGCACCGAATGCCAGATCATCTTGGGTTTAGGGTTTAGGGTTTAGGGTCGAAGAGGAACATGCTTATGATGATGACGTTCGTCATGACGGCTCTGATCGCTATGACGATGGCGATTACAATAGTGATAATAGTGATGGCGATGATGATCGTGAGAAGGAGGAGAAGTAGGAGGGGCTGCTGATGGTTACTATCAGATTTGGAAGCGTCAGGCAAAACAAGTCACCACAACATAAAGCTCCTAAACAGTAGGACCCCAGGATATTTAACGTCTAGACCCAACTAAACCCCCAAACCCGAAATCCAAATTGTTAATCAGATCCTAAACTCCAAACCCTAACCCTGGAATCCGAATCCGTAAACCAAAAACCTAAACCCCAACCCTGAAATCCCACTCCCAAACCCTAAAACCTAAGCCTTAAACCCTAAATGCTTATCAGGCAGGGCGCCAGAAAGCCCACTGCATCTATCTGGTTCCGGCACGCAGCGACAAAGAGCGGCGTGCGACCCCGATTGTTCGGGCGACCTAGAAGGGCTTCGGGCTAACATGGGGTTTAGGGTTTGTAGTTTAGGGTTTTAGAGGGTTTTGGGGTTTGGGGTTTGGGGTTTAGGGTTGTTTAGGGTTTAAGGTTTAGGGTTTAGGGTTTAGGGCTTGGGGCTAATATGGGGTCGGAATACTACTCGTTAATTAGCGGATATTGGAAGGTCTGGGCATTTAGATTGTTCCTTCAGGTTCCTGATTGTAGTAATGGTACAACAGGCTTCGTTGGGTTTTGTTGACAGCACCTTGGCTACTAGCTACCAAGACTATTCCCTTAAAACCAAAATCCTAAACCCTGAACCCTGAACGCTAAACTCCCCCGGCTTCAAACTCGACATAGACAGATCACTATATAGCTATATAACATATATACATATATATATATAGGTACATATATTATTTTGAAAA
Organism: Symbiodinium sp. clade A Y106; assembly: GCA_003297005.1. Lineage (NCBI taxonomy): Eukaryota > Dinophyceae > Suessiales > Symbiodiniaceae > Symbiodinium > Symbiodinium sp. clade A. The sequence goes on along the minus strand of BGNK01003124.1, from coordinate 8,521 downwards.
ACTGTGGGAGTTTCCGAAAATAGGGGACCCTAATATAGTACCCTAAACAGTAGGATCCTTATCATAGGAACCCAAAATAAGGTACCCCTCATTTTCGGAAACATATATAATCCAACAGAAGGCATTGTAAACCAAAGAAAGCCGAAAACCCTAAATCCTAAACCCTAAAGCCTAGAACCCTAAACCCTAAACCCTAAACCCTAAACCCTAAACCCTAGAACCCTAAACCCTAAACCCTAGAACCCTAAACCCTAGAACCCTAGAACCCTAAACCCTAGAACCCTAGAACCCTAAACCCTAAACCCTAGAACCCTAAACCCTAGAACCCTAGAACCCTAAACCCTAGAACCCTAAACCCTAGAACCCTAGAACCCTAAACCCTAAACCCTAGAACCCTAAACCCTAGAACCCTAGAACCCTAAACCCCAGAACCCTAGAACCCTAAACCCTAGAACCCTAGAACCCTAAACCCTAGAACCCCTAAACCCTAGAACCCTAAACCCTAAACCCTAAACAGCAAAGGAGCCGAGAGCCCCGGAGCCGACGAGGAGCTGTAGGATCTCCTGGGTCCGGAGATGGGAGGAGTTCAGGGCTTTAAGGGTTTGGGGTTTAGGGTTCTGGGTTTAGGGTTTAGGGTTCTAGGGTTTAGGGTTTAGGGTTAAGGGTTTAGGGTTTAGGGTTCTAGGGTTTAGGGTTAAGGGTTCTAGGGTTTAGGGTTCTAGGGTTTAGGGTTTAGGTGTTCCCTTTTTAAGGGTACCTTAGGGTTCCCTTTTTAAGGGTACCTTAGGGTTCTCTTTTTAAGGGTACCTTAGGGGTTCCCTTTTTAAGGGTACCTTAGGGCTCCCGTTTTAAGGGCATTATTAAAGGGGTCTAGAAGGGTACCTTAAAGGGATCTATAAGGGGTTTTCAAAGGGTAGGAGATGGGAGGAGTTGAGGGCTCTAGGATTTAGGGTTTAGGCTTTAGTTAGGGTTTAGGGTTTAGGGTTGAACTTAGGAACTAAGCTTCCTTAAAGGGCTCTTTGAAAAGGAACTATAAGGGGTTCTATAAGGGGGGGGGCTAGCGGCTAGGGCTACTTAGAGGCCCAGGGGACTTAGTAAGTCGATTCGATGGGTTATCATTGGGGTAACCCCATGTAGGAAACTTATAACTCTACTCATAACCTACTTACTTAGTCCTCTGAGCCTCCAAGGACCGCAAGGGGCTCGGGGACCGCAAACCCTGGCCCGCAACCCTGAACCATAAACCCTCGACCCGAAACCCTCAGCCCTAAACCCTCAACACTCAACAGAAGCCTCCAAACCGAAACCCTAACACCTAGACCCCAAACTCTAAACCCCAAACCCCAAACCCAAGTCCTAAGCCCCAAAACCCTAAACTCCAAACCCTCAACCCTAAACTCTAAACCCTCATAGCGCCCCTGCAGAGGAACTCTTCAAAGCGCCGGCCGAGAGTCGGGATCTTTAAGGGTTCTTTAAAGGGATCTATAAGGGCTCCTTAGCACCGGCCAAACCCTAAACCCAAAACCCAAAACTCTAAACCCCAAACCCCACACCCTAAATAGGTGGTTGTCAAAATTATGGTCCCTTTTTGGGTCCCTATTATAATACAAGGGACCCAACCACCCAAATCCCAAAACGGGTTTACTTTCAATTGTCCGGCCCAAGAGTCGAGCACCCCACCTTCCGCCGCGAGGTGCAGGGGCGTCTGGCCAGAATGATCAGGAAGGTTCCTGGGGTTTAGGGTTTAGGGGTTCAGGGTTTAGGGTTGAGGGTTTAGGGTTGAGGGTTTAGGGTTTAGTTGAGGGTTTAGGGTTTAGGGTTGAGGGTTGAGGGTTTAGGGTTGAGGGTTGAGGGAAGGAGTCCTTAAGTTAAGGTTCTTAAGTTAAGGTTCTGAAGCTTTAGAGCTGAGGAAGTCTAGGGTTTTGAGATTCGGGAGTTTAGTATTTAGGATGTAGGCTGTAGGGTTGAGGCTTGGGTGTTGGGTGTTGGGTTCGGGGGTTGTAAGGTTTAGGGGATGCTGTGAGGCTTCGAGGTCCCCAGAGAGCCCAATACCCTTTAATTAAGGAATATAGCGTAAATCATAATATGAAGCCTTATGTAATTTAGGCCATATTCCTTAATTAAGGGGTATTGGGCTCTCTGGGTCTATCTTTTACTCAGGGTTAGGGTTTAGCGCAAGGGTTCTATTGGCGGCTTCGGGGTCTGGTAATTTGGGGTGTATAAGGGCTCTAGAACGTGTTGCGCGTGCTCTGTTGCGGGGGTTGAGGTTTTGAAGGCGCCCTCTGGAAACTTTTGCCATGTTACTCCAACACTAAACAAGTAACAGTTTGTAGTGAATGAGACCCCCCAAAACTGAAACCTTGAACCCTAGTTGGAGGGATGATATATAGCCTGAGGAATCCCGAGGATGGTCTTTTGGATTGGAGGCAAACTGACCTTACGCCTACTATAATATTGAGGGCAATATGTAGAGGTGCAAAGCGGCAGTCTTGCGAGGGACCAAGGATTGCACCTCTTGGCTACGAGCCGCCATTGCGCTTTCCTCTTGTCTTTCGGACGCTTTGCCATTGACTACTGCACCTGCAACCCTAAACCCTAAACCCTAAACCCTAAACCCCAGAACCCTAAACCCTCAACCCTAAACCCTCGTCTTACGGATCAGTGACGGGGGTGTTCTTTGATCCAAGGGCCTCCAGGCTTTTGCTCCGAGAGGACGACCCGAGGACTCCTCACACTCCTCGTCCCCAAAGAAGTCTCGGGGTTTAGGGTTTAGGGTTCAGGGTTTAGGGTTTAGGGTTTAGGGTTGAGGGTTTAGGGTTTAGGGTTTAGGGTTTAGTCGTCCCCCAAGGCTCCACTGGGTGAGTATCAGGGGCTGTGAAGGGAGTAAGGGGTTCTATAACCAATTTCCTACCCTTGGTTAGTAGGGAATGGAAGAATGGAAGTAATAGTAGTTATAATGGTACCCCATTCCTCCATTCCCTACTAACCACAGGTAAGCAAAGGCTCCACTGGAAGCATGGTGCGCCCTGTCATTTCGCAAAGCTGCGCACGCCATCGCTCTTGCCAAAGCATCAAGCCACCACGGCAAGCAGCGGCTTTAGGCCGGCGGCTGATGCGGCTCTGGGTACTGTATACCTCCGCACAATGCTCTTGATCTGGAGCATCCAAGCCCCCGCAACATCAGGGCTCTTCAGTTTTGGACAATCACAACCAACCAGAACGACAACAGCACGAGAGAAAGAAATTGCAAGAGCAATGGAACTGGTCATCAGTGCAGAAACGCCATCATTGGCCAATCTTGCAATTGAACATGTTGCATTGGTGTGGCTTAAGACTTGGCCTTTATTCATCCCTGCCTACATTCATTCCCGGGCCCTGACGACCACAGTCTACGGTAGACAGGTACACGACCGGCTTACGGCTAAGAGCTTTAGGGTTTAGGGCTCTAGGGGTTTAGTTGTAGGGTCTTAGGGTTGAGGCTCTTTGGGTTTAGCGTTTTAGGGTTTAGGGTTTAAGGTTTTGGGTTTAGGACATTCCCGAGAGGTTCTTCAAGACGTGGGTACAAGAAGCTATCTCTGGATCGTCCCCGCCGCCGCATAATTCTCCTAGGCCCTAAACCGGCAACAGAAACTAGACCCCCGGCCCTCGATCCTAAACCTCAAACCCTGAACTGAACCCGACTCTAAACCCTAAGCCCTCAACCCTAGAGCCCTATACTTATGCAGGGCCGTACAGACCCGGAACATTTTGGGGCGTTGGGTTTAATTTATGATTTAAGGTTGAGGGTTTGGGGCTTAGGGTCTATAGGGTCTAGGGTTCAAGGTGTAGGGCAGCAACACGCAGCGCAGGTGGCGAGCCAGTATCCCTTTTGAAACCAGTCTTCATGCCCCTACGGGTGCAGCGTGCCGCTACACGACACAGAGGCTGCCGTTTGTCTTGTCTCTGCCTGACGCCCCAGTTGCACTCAATCCCGCCAGAAGCTTTCTGGTGCCCTAATTCCGGTAAACCCCGAAACACATGCCCAAATGCACATTCAAATTCAAATCCTCGAAAGCCCAGAATCCAATCCCACACCGCAAACAGTAAACCCGAAACCCTCAATTTGTCAATCCACAAAACCACTTCCCGACCCTAAACCCTAAACCCTAAACCCTAAGCCCTAAAGCCTAAACCTTAAACCCTAAACCCTAAACCCTAAGCCGGAAACCCGAAACTCTAAACCCAAAAACCAGTTCCCGGGGATCGCAAGCCCCAAACCCCAAATTGTCCAAACTCCTGGAGACCCCAAAGTCCACCCACCAAAAACAAGAAAACAAAGTAAAAAGCAAACTAGACCTCAAACATTAGGGCTTAAAGGGTTTAGGGTGTAAGGTTTTATTACTCACTATTACTTTAGACTAAACCCTTAAGCATCGAGCCAAGTCACACCTCGGCCCTGCCGTCAACCAGTGCTCTTGCCACATCCACATAACAGCCTTGGCTGCAGTGCCGCACGGCCGCGTGAAGCGGCGTTCGTCCGTGGCGGTCCGCCTTCAGGGAGCACGCATGTAATCACAAAGGTTGCATGAGGAGCCCCTTGGGCTTCAGGCTTTGGGGTTCAGAATGTCGGGCCTAGGCGGTTGGGATTAAGGGTTTAAGGATTTTGCTCAGCGGGTTCGGGCTGAGAGTGTTCGACTGCCCAAACGGCTCTGATGAAGCAGTACCTTGATCGGAGCATTCCCATCATCTCCTGCGAAGGGTTTAGGGTTTTAGGGGTTTAGGGGATACGCACCCAAGTTACTTTCACCGTCCCAACGTATTATTTCGTCCCGTATCGCATACTTAGGCCATATTTTGAGACACGCAGATTCTCTGGAACACATATCTACTTTCCAGACGGCGC
>BGNK01003123.1:50939-81806 GCA_003297005.1 Symbiodinium sp. clade A Y106 | reverse complement strand
ACCTCGCAACGTGTGGCCGTCGCGGATGCCTCGTGCTGTTTGCATGGGCACGGTCCATGAATGCTTGCTGCAGGCCCCATTGCCGGTTTGCCAGGAATGAAGGAAGAGCGCACGGCCTCCTCCGGGGCAACTCGAGCCGAAAAGCTGCGTATCCAGATCCCGCAGAGTGGTGGACGCTGCTGCGGGCGACAGCGCTCAAGCTTCTGGCGCTAGCCGGGGTTTGACGTATAGGCGGGGAGGCCTAAAGCACTTGGTGCCAGTTAGTTCAAAGAGTGCTAAAGTGAAATTATATGCACCCGAAGGATTTGTTGTCTTAAAACTCAGCCGCGTTGAATTCCAATCTCTGGCCTCGCAAGTTTCGAGCAAGCGAGCTGTCTGCTTCGAGCGGGGAGCTTGGGTGAGCTCGAAAACACTATGCACCGCGCGCACTACGCAGAGTGGCCAAGGCGGATGTCGTGGAACGAGACAACGACCTAAACTTGGACAACTGTTCTGGCCGTGCCAACGCAAGCTGCACCCAGATTTGAGAACCACCTCCCACATGGGACCGGCTTTGCACTTGGGGTAGAAGTTGGCAGCTACAGATGGAAACTGCAAGATGTTTACCGCACGTTTTCAGTTTGCAGCCTCTCGGATCCACAAATGGTTTTCGCGCATTTGCTGTCAGTTCGAGTCTATCGAACATCTGTCGCTCGGCTGCGCTTCCTCCGGCTGCCGCGGCCTGGCCAGTTCATGTGATGCGTTTGCAATTCGAAGTCAAAAAAGGTCTCCATGCATTACCGGACTGCGCTAGCTGCATGTACGTCTTCCGAGCCTAAACCTTAAACCGACGTGCGCGGCCTGAAACCGAGCACATGGACAGTGATGCGCGACCGCACACCTGCACCGAGCCAGCAAGCGCAGCACGCAGAATGACTGCAGCTTGAGTGCGCATCGCAAGACAGCAATGGCACTGGGATTGCCACAGTAGAGTTCGCGCTGCCAATCTTGTGCTCGAAATGGCGACCCCACCACCTTTGGTTTGGATTCTAGGCTTCAGAGTTCAGGTCCAGGTCACTGGATACCATAAACACAAAGCGCAAGCCAGATCCAATGCGACCAAAGGCGCACACACCAGAGCCGCGCACACAATGCGTATAATTCCGCAGAATCAAAGTCTGGCCCACCTAAGTTTGTTAGAGCCGGCAGCAATTTCCACGATGAACATGACGTTTGAAGGCAGCTCACGTGCAACCCAAGTCACACAGAGAGCTCGCACCCAAATGTGAATAATCAAAATCCCGTCCGCTTGCTTTGCCAGGCCTCCTGCAACCCAAGGCCCAAGGCCAGGCACACACACGAGGCGAGCCGAGCACCCAACGTGCGTAATCCAAATCTGCACCACCTGATTTGCCAGAGCCGGCAGCCGGCACTGCACTAATTTCCACGCAAGCCAGATCTCATGCGACCAGAGGCGCAGACACACAGAGCCGAGCACACAATGCGTATAATGCCGTCGAATCAANTGATTTGCCAGAGCCGGCAGCCGGCACTGCACTAATTTCCACGCAAGCCAGATCTCATGCGACCAGAGGCGCAGACACACAGAGCCGAGCACACAATGCGTATAATGCCGTCGAATCAAGGTCTGGCCCACCTAAGTTTGCAAGAGCCGGCACCAATTTCCACGATGAGCATGACGTTTCAGGCCAAGCCAGGTCTCGTGCAACCCAAGTCACACAGAGAACCCGCGCCCAAATGGGACTAATCAGCATCACGTCCACCTGATTTGCCAGAGTTTAACTTCAATGAATCAATGAACTCAACATGATGCATGAAGCCAGGTCTCCTGCAACCCAAGACACACACACAGAGGCGAGCCGAACACCTAATGTGCAGCATCCAAATCTGCATGTTCCACATGATTTGTCAAAGCTGGTACTTATTGCAGATTGTAAAACACTCAAACGGCCGCAACCGATCTCAACACACGAAGTGGTCGTAGCTTTGAGTTNTCTGCATGTTCCACATGATTTGTCAAAGCTGGTACTTATTGCAGATTGTAAAACACTCAAACGGCCGCAACCGATCTCAACACACGAAGTGGTCGTAGCTTTGAGTTCATATGAATAAAATTTCCAATCAAAAAACTCGCATGTCTTCCAATGTCATAATAACAAAGGAAGTTGCACTCACTCGGTTGATCCTCTTTTACTCGGACACTGGCAGGTCGTCTCCGCAGCACGACTCTTCCCCCTCGAGCGGATGAGCATTGGCATGGGCACTTGGCACACTCAGCACGCATGGTTCGTCAATCTGATTGCCCAGATGATCCCCAGACGCGCTAGCTGGCCTCTGGACCTTTGGTTTTGTTGCAAAGCACTGNCTTGGCACACTCAGCACGCATGGTTCGTCAATCTGATTGCCCAGATGATCCCCAGACGCGCTAGCTGGCCTCTGGACCTTTGGTTTTGTTGCAAAGCACTGGTGCCCTAGCTTCGTAGGGGTGCGGCACTCAGAGCCAGGGGTCAGGAACGCAGCAGCACTCACGTGCCACCAGCATCGGAGGGCTCTCGAGCTGCACCACGGTGACCGGCGTCAGCTCCACGTCCCAGCCCGTGATGCACAGCAACATCCACAAACAGTCGCACAAAGGCTCGACGAATCGTGGCTGAGCTGAGAAGGAGACGCAATCGATCAGCGGGACACAGAAATGCCCAAGTGGCACCTATNAGTCGCACAAAGGCTCGACGAATCGTGGCTGAGCTGAGAAGGAGACGCAATCGATCAGCGGGACACAGAAATGCCCAAGTGGCACCTATGGCAGCAAACTCAGTCTCCGTGACAAAAAGCTGCCGCAGGCCTGCCATGGGTAGAAGCCCCTTGCAGGTGGGTAGCTCTTCTTCCATAGTACTCCCATATGACCTCCTTTACCTTATAAGAATGGTACCCACCGAATACTACCCACCTGGAAATGGCGGCCCAAGACGAAGAGGGCGGAGGGTGACACGTTCTGCAAACACTGGCCCTTCTACTTCATCCTGCTTCGTGCTCGCACTATGACTCCACAACCCGGTGTCCATATCTTCAAGTCTGCACCAAGCCATTTAGAGCTTTAGGGCGTCTTAGGGCTTAGATACGGTAGCCGGTTTGGCTTAGAATAGGAGTCCCACCGAAAATTGGATTCCCATTTCCGCTGCTCACGGAAAAGCTTGAGAGGTCGTTCGCGGAAATGCGCGGACAATGATTGTCAACGACACATGTGATGTGCCTTCCGGGAAAGGTGTGTTGACTTAGAAAAGTAATGTGGCCAAATGCCGCCACACCCTCATACTCATGCAACCCAAGGCACACAGACAGAGCCGAGCACACAATGCGTATAATCAAAATCTGGTCCACCTAGGTTTGCAGGAGCCGGCACCAATTTCCACGATGAACGTGACGCGTTCAACCAGCTCTCATGCAGCCCAAGGCGCACAAAGAGTCCTCGCCCAATGGGAATAACTAAAATCTCGTCCGCCTGATTTGCCAGAGTTTAACGTCAATGAACCAATGAACATGATGCATGAAGCCAGGTCTCCTGCAACCCAAGGCACACACACGGAGGCGAGCCGAGCACCCAATGCGAATAATCCAAATCTGCATGTTCCACCTGCTTTGTCAGAGCCAGCATTAATTTCCATGAAAGCCAGGTCTCATACTCATGCAACCATGCAACCCGAGTAACCCAAGGCACACAGACAGAGCCGAGCAAGCAATGCGTATAATCAAAATCTGGCCCACCTAGGTTCGCAAGACCTGGCACCAATTTCCACGATGAGCATGACGCCTTGAGCCAGCTCTCATGCAGCCCAAGGCGCACAGAGAGTCCGCGCCCAATGGGAATAATCAAAATCTCGTCCACCCCGCCTTAGGGCGCTTGACGGCCAAAAATACGCGACCTGAACCCTTCTTGCCTAACTTACACCCTCGTCCCCTCATAAGCCTAAACCCTTTCTATCGCAAACCCCCTAACCGCCTTGAAGGGACCCCATTATGCTGTATGTACTAACCTACTCATAACGAATTATTGGAAACCCTAAACCNTCTCTGTATCGTTCCAAGTCTATCCTAGACATACGGCATTTACGTTGCTTCGAAACTGCAGAAAAAAGACAAACACTGGTTCTTTTGTGGGGGAGGAGAGAAAACATTGGTTTTCTTTAAGGGAGGGAAGGGGGCAAGGGGAAGGGGCGGGGCGTCGGTCCATTGGGTTTAGCACCTCAATAAAATAAAAAAGCCCAGGAACGGAGCAGTCTTGTGAATTTTGCTGTTATTTGTGTTGTTTCCCACCTGTGCAAAACAGAAAACTGAAACAGTGGTTGTCTAAAACACCACCCCCATGCGGGGTCGGCGGCAGCGGCGTCAGCCCTTAAATATAAATTAGGATTAGTAATTAATATTAGTGTATTAGTACTAGTATATTTATTAGAGCCCGAACGCAGAGCCGGAGCACTTTCTTGTACCATGTGCCCGCCGCCGGGAATTAGAACCTTGCGGCTTCATTAGCTGCATTGAAGATCCGTGCTGGGTTGTGTGGGGGGCCGTCGTCTTCATCGCGCACTAGCAGCAGTGGTAGCGGTGGTAGTAGCAGTAGTAGTAGTAGTGGTAGTAGTAGTAGTAGTAGTAGTAGTAGTAGTAGTAGTATTTTTTGCCACCCACATGGCACGCCAATGACAGCTCCGCGGGGACTTAAAGGGCAACAAGTCCCAAGGGGGCACGATACACCAGTTTCCAGGGCTCGGTTGATCTGATCTGATCACTACTACGTCGCACTACGATCTCACTTCTCAAGAAGCTGCCAGCTTTTAGGCAGACGGTCGTGTTCGCAGGGTTTTGCAAGCCCATGCGGAGTCAGCTTTGAGACAACAACCAAGGTCAAAGAAACCCTTAATGAAGAGCTCACCAAACAATGGCCGCAAACCCAAGCCAACTCCACGGGGCCTCTACCTGCAGTGTGTCATGTCATGAATTCCATCTTAGTAGCAGTAGTAGTAGTAGTAGTAGCAGCAGCAGTAGTAGTCGTCGTCGTCGTCGTAGCAGCAATAGTAGCGGCAGCAGCAGTCGCAAAGGGAAAGGAGCAGCAGCAGCAGGAGCAGGAGCGGCAGCAGCCGTGGCAGACACGAATCTGCTGTGCTCACGTTGTAGTCGTTGTGGTCGCCACTGTCGTTGATCTCCCTGTTGCTGTTCTCATGGCTGTTACTATTTTTGAAGAGTGAGTTTTCGGCGCTCACCATGCTCCATCGGTTCTTGCTTCACTTTCTGACTTTGCTCGAGAACACTTTGCATGACATCAGCCGAAGCTTCAGGACTCAGAGTAGCATGATCGGAAAATTTTTCCCTGGGCAATGGAAGGCTCTTGGGCAAAGGGACAAGGCACAAGGCTGACGCCTCGCGGCTTCGGGTGCATCCAACTCCTCAAACCGTCCTGGTGCTTTGGGGAGGTCTGCAGGTTTCTGAAACCACGACGTGCCGTTCTCTGAGATTCGGGAAGCTTAAGCTTGCCTTTGTCTGAAGCCTGCGCTCAAGATCCCAACGTTTCTATTTGCAAGCTTTGCAGTGTCTGATTGGCACCGAGTCCTAAACCCAGAGTACTGGCTGCCCTGCTGTCCGAAATCAAACGCTCGCAAGGCGCGAATCTGAGGCTCGTGCGAGCTTTGCGCCGGCGACCTTTCAACGTAAATCCCAGACCCAGAAACCTTAAACCCAACAGGAGAACGTCCGAAACATCCCTTTTTGCATCCGGGCCTATTGCGACCGCTGTTTCGGACCCCTGAAACCCGAAACGCGAAGCTCTCGAAGACTTGCTAGTACTGCTAGGTACTTGACTTTCATCAGTACTACTGCTACCTGCTACCTGCTACTGCTACTGCTACTGATACGGCTACTGCCGCCACCGCTACCGCTACCGCTACTGCTACGACCACTGCTACTTCTACTGCTACTACTACCACCACTACCACTGCCACCACTACCACCACTGCGACGACGACGCCGACAACCACTACTCCTACTCCTACTCTCGCTCCTACTCCTGCTCCTGCTCCTGCTCTTTCTCCTACTCCTACAGTAGCACTGCGACCACGACTACTACCAGCTACTACCACAACAACTACCACTAACACCGGTACTACCACAACTACTGCTACCATTACCATTACCATTGCCACTACCACTACCATCACCACCATCACCACCATCACCATCATCACCACCATCACCACCAACACTACTACCACCACGACCAATACCACCACGACCAATACCACTACCACTACCACCACAACGACCACGACCACGACCACTACGGCCACCACTATCACCACTCAACTGCTGTTCGTGCTGATGCTCGCTCATGAACAGACTAAGGTCATTGGCAAGTTGTTATAAGTCTGAGCTTGTCATGTTGGTGGTTCTACTGCAGTCAAGAGTTCGTCGCAGTGCGGAACGACTGATGTATGCATCCAAGGTTGCACGTTTACTTTCTGCGCTAGTCGCATGGCCCATGGCTGCTAAAGGATACCCGATCAGTTGCAAGGCCTCTTCGGAATGCACAGCAGCTGCATTCAAAAATGGGCCTACATTAAATCTGATCTATGAATCATAGTGATGGATCGTCCTCAGTCAGACAGTAGAAGGGTACGGCTGGTGCTGCCTCAACGTGGGGACGGGAAACAACCAAAGGGTCTCCAGACATGAGAACAAAATCTGTCTCATGCCTGAGGAGGGAATGGAAGTACTATAAAGCCCCGGACCTTCTTTGCCATCATCTGCGCGGCAGCATGGAAGGACTTGTCCTGCTCCTTGAAAAGAGAAAAATGAGAACGCGGCTTGCTCGACTAGCAAGATCGGCAATACAGGTTCTGATGCTGGTTTCGGACTTCGTGGGCCTTCATGTGCAGCGATCGGATTGCAATCCGGCAGTGACTTGCTCGTGCGCTTTGAGCATCAGTCTTTGCGTCAAGACAAACCCCCAAACCCACAAGCCCTGAAATGACACTAAACCCGAAACGGCCCTAAACTGAAAACAGCCAGAAACCCTAAACCCGCAGTAACTGACCGATCGGCGAGGCGCTCCCACCAGAACCAGGGTCGGCACTTTGACCTCATCCAATCTCAGGGCGACCTCGGCACGGCTCTAATGCTTGGCGTAGGAGATCACTATAGGGGCTTGATAATGAGAATAGGGTTCATTTCTATAGTAAGTAGGGGTTACTAATGGTTACTATAAAGGGTCTGTGATTTTCGAGCTGGGCTCGAGTGCTTCTTACTTCAAAGACCTCGCAGCAAGAGCACAGGAAGCTAAGGACCCCTGAAGCCAACACTTCAAAGATCTCACTCGGATGGGTTTACTAGGGCTTGGACGTAGAGCCTTAAGTGTGTCAGAGTTTAGGGGGTTTGAGATGTTTGAGATTGAGAGCTTTCAGAGTTTGACGCTTTTGGGGTTTGGGGGGTTTAGATTGAGATTTTGAGACTTTGGGGGGTCTTGCGTGTAGGAGGTTTAAGGGTTTTGGCTTTGGGGCATTCGGATTCAAGGGTTTCTTAGACCACGTGACTACGCTTAGGGCTCCACGCACAGAGGGATGCGAGCTTACGCCGTTTGTGGTAATCGGGGCCTTAGCATAGAGCTTTGGTCACGTTATACTATAACCAGATAGGGACTGCAAGGGTATACGGTGACTGATAACTTCCGACCCCTGTCATGCAGCTGCCTGTTTGAGCACCGCACACTCGCCGCACCGTGAGGCATCGTGCTGAGCAGTGGGTCCTTCTGGTCAAGTTTTCGGGTGTTGATGGTTGAATCAGCTGTACTGACGTTGCAGGCACGCAGTTATTTGGGCTTGGTTTCAAACTCCGCCCTTCACTGCGCGAAATGATCCGGCCTCCTCCAGTTGAGCGAAGATGTACCTCAGAACGCGAAAGCTTCCCGAGAAAAGAACTTCATAATTCCAGATAACCGGATGCCTGCCTCTGCACCCAGAAACCGAAGGCTTCGTAAGCAAAGGCAGACCCACAGGCAGGGACACCGAAAAGGGCTCGCCAGTACTGAAGGACGAAAAGCAGCCTACGGCTTCAATGATTCCAAGAATCTTGGCCGAATTCGCCAAGCCCACTTGTACGCCGCGGTCGCTGTGGCTCTGCGGGGCGGTTTGGAGTTTCGTGTTTGTTTTAGCGGCGGGGTATTTGCTCTGCAGCATCTGGCGTGAGTGAAGCTGGCTGTCACAGGAATCAAAAGCATGCCTGCTCTGCTTCTAATGTCTAAAGTCAATTCCATAATTCCTCCTCCTACTTCTACTGCTGTACTGCGTGGAATAGAAAGTAAGAATACCAACATCCAAAAATCCCACGGTACGTGCAACCTTTCGTGAACCACCTACAACCCCCGTGATTTAACAACGGCCCCATCTGGGATCGAATGTAAGGGTCTGAATAGATCAAAATAGGGTTGTTGGGTATATTGTGCTCTGCTTATACTAACGACCGTCGGGTATAGTAATTATTACTAGTTAGCCTCTTTTTCAAACTGGGCTTACTGGCTGCCAGAACACAACCTCGAACTACCCTAAACCCTTAACTGCACTAGACTATTCTCATGTTCATCGCCCTCAAGACTAGTATTGCACGACCCTAAACCCTAAACCCTAAAATTAACCCTTAGCCAAACATCCCCAAACCCTGCGCAGCTCTGGCCTTGCCCCGATCCGCCTTCGGCAACGCGCTTCGGCCTTTCCTCGGCACCCGGCGGGGCGCTCTCACACTCGCACAAGGCAGGCAAGGCTCGGGGTTTGGGGTTTTGTGGTTGAGGAACTCCTGGGGTTCTGGGGTTTAGGGTTAGGGTTCGTAATATAGGGCCCTGAATCATCAGCGCAGGGTGTCGGGCCGGTTCCGGGGTATATTATCATATAGTTATTCACTCAATGTGGGGTCCCGAATCAATAGATCAGGGTTTTTGGGCCGGTTGCGGTGTATTTCATGTTCTAGTCTTTTCGTTACAATACGGAGCCCGAAAAGCAGGATTACTAATGACTCCGGCTTCTAGATGGTCCTATGCCCTGCTGCAGGGCATGTGGATGGCAGGGTTACAATTAAGGTAGGTTTAAATATGTGGAAACATGTTTGGCACCAACTGACGCGAGATGAGTCTGCCGGAGAGGGTTGCATTCCAGGGATGAACTGGGATGCGAGGTTATAATGGCCAGGATTTAGGATTTGGGATTTTAGGTTCAGTTCCGGGCACAGCACAGGAAGGAGAGTTCAACTAGGTGCTCCTTGCGCTTAGCTGTTTGATGCAAACTTCCCTGGGTGCGTTTGGGGAAAACTTAACGGAACAAACCAATACGTCCTTCCGAGCCAGCTGCGAATCCTCCCGGGGCTTACATTGAACCCTAGGAAGTTGGAACACAGATTAAGGATGATTAGTGCTGGGATCCTCTATACTTTGCCTTAAGGGCATGAGGATACTGATCTTCCAACTTGATGACTTCTACTTCAACATGAGGTTTCAAACCTGGTACAATAGGGTTTGGGGTGCAGTATACCAAAACGTATTCGGAGAAACCCTAAGGAGCAACAACATCGGCAACTACTCGTGCTTCTCTGGTCTCTGTTAGGGTGATGCGTCGGACAGGCCAGGCAAGGTCTCAAACTGTGGTCGGGCAAATACGGTGTAAATCTGCAGTCACTGGCACAACACAACAGTCTTTGCAGTCCTCCCACAATCCAGATGCATCACCCAAAGATACCCCGAACACATCCCTGCGCCAAGCAGCAAAAGAGGGTGTAAAGAAGTTGACTAGCATCCCAAAAGCTAGCCGGCAATATTATGTCTACTCTGGGATGTGGAAGAGACATAGACATACACCGTTTGGGCCAGCGTCCCGAATCCCCACACCACAATTCCTGACCCGAATCCCCAATCCTTATATCCCAAGACCCTGAGCCTAAACCTTGAACTTCCTAACGGCCCGAGCTGCGCAGCGAAGTCGGCAGCCAGAACCTGGGCGCGGCTATTCCAGCGCTGCCGCGACTCCGCCTTCCTCGAAGCTGCGTCTGTGGAGTTCAGGCTTTGGAGATCGTTGGCGATCCCGGTTCCGGGAGGGCTTAAGCTTTGGCGGTCACGGTTTTGGGGACGGTTTGTGTTTTGGGGATCACGGTTTTGGGAGGCCTTTGTGTTTGGGCGAAAGTTTAGGAGTTCAGAAGCCGACATGCTGACTGCTTCAGCCTCACGCATGGCAAGGACCGACCCACGCGGCAGGTGGTTCAGGGCGTAGGATGTGGGGGCTCATAACATGTCCAAACCATCACTACCGTCATTCTTAGTCTTGGTGCCGAGACTGGTCGAGGTCGTTGCCGCGGACACCGTCGAAGATCAGACAGAGCCTTTGCCGACCTCCATCATTGGAGCCCTTCAGACCATTGCATGCCGAGGGACGCAAATCCTGGGCCGGTACTGATCCTCAGATTCGCTGTACGAATAAGAGTCCATGCCTTACGGCGGTTGTTTGGGATGTGTTGAATCCCAACACTTCGCAGATGGGTCGACTTCACTACCTTTGCCAGTCACTCCCATCGAACCTTGGGGTCGTGGGCATGTGCAGGAAAAATCTTGTGGTCTGAAGTCATTGAAAACCTAAGGGTGGGGTTGGGGAGGCAATTGGGAGGCCCATTTGTCATCCTGTCCTTCTCGTTTGGTTAAACTGAAAGTGCAGACGAAAATATGTGCTTGCATATGCATGCACACGTGTGTTGGGGTAGATCATGTACCCTGCACCCTAATCCCAACTTCAATCCTGAACCCTCCAAACACCCTTTCAGCATGGGTTTCCCTTCGCCCTACTTAAAGCCCTAAACCCTGAACCCTCCAAAAACTAAAGCTCGGCGACCAGGGAGCAGCACCAAGGCCTGCACCCGCGCAGCACGGCTTGGGCTGCTGAGCCTGAGAGCTGCGACTGCTGGGCTGCGAGATGCGATATGACCATTGTTTAGGGTTTTAGGGGTTTGGGGTTGATGTAGAAGAATAGTATGCAGAACGGCTGCGACAACGAGATATTGCATGCTGTAGACTGGTGGGGGCTCCAGTCCACCGCCGGATGAAACGCAAGGCAAACTCTGCCACATTTACAGCGAAGCCGGTTTTGAACAGCTCGAGCCCCAAGGCAGCTGTACTAAGCCAAAAGCAAGCCAAGCAGAATTTTCTAGGGGCTTTAATAATTAGAATAGGGTTTTGGGGCCCATTCTACTATTCTTATAATATGGAACACCCAAAATAGTATTGGTAATTATTTAGGCCCCGAAACAGTCACAATACATGTTAGAACACACAACCATGCCGTGGCTTTCATGATCCGAGCGCACGCTGTAGTTCTAAATGAATGAAGATCGCCCTGCCCGATTGGCCCTATCCTCAGGCCCAGCCGAAACAGCAAGATAGCTTTAGTGATTGGCATAGCGGTTTTCGGGTGTATGATAGCATGGTCACATGCGGACTGAATTGGGATACGATGGCTCCGCCAAGGATTCCGAAACCCGTGCGACCGAGATGCAGAAAAAGGAGCGAGTCGAAGCCCCCCATGGAATGCCTGTGGCAAAATCGGGAGCTGAAGGATAGTATATAGTATAGGGTTTATGGTTTAGATTTCCCTCTCGCATTGCATGGAAGTCTATGCCCGCTCGCGAGGTCTGTCATAGAGGATTTTTGGGACTACGGCCTGATCCTCTTTCGGTGGCCAATTTTGGACAAGTACAATCAGCTGAGCCTTGACTCTCTCTCTGTATTAACAGCGAGGTCCATGCCCCTTGTTTTCCATGATCGAAACTACAAAAACATGCATCCCAGCGCCCTTCACTCACTGCTATGTGCCACACGCCTTTCAACAAGCTCCTCAAGCGAGTTGCCCTCACTGGGCACTTTTGTGTCGGGTTTTCACACAATGCCCGTACAGCTTTTGCCATTCTGCCAGAAGCGGCTTGCCCGCTTTTTGTCCAGCTGACTCATGGCTTCGATGAGCATAGCCGTATCTATGCATATATATATATATATGGGTGGTTGTCAAAATTATGGTCCCTTTTTGGGTCCTTAATATAGTACGGCACCTAATATTTAGGGTACCCAAAAAGGGACCATAATTTTGACAACTACCCATAT
This sequence comes from Symbiodinium sp. clade A Y106, assembly GCA_003297005.1. Taxonomy (NCBI): domain Eukaryota; class Dinophyceae; order Suessiales; family Symbiodiniaceae; genus Symbiodinium; species Symbiodinium sp. clade A. The sequence goes on along the minus strand of BGNK01003123.1, from coordinate 69,643 downwards.
ATATATATGATATCCGCTCCATGATTCTTGCAGTCAGTCCAGGGAGGGCTCCGGTTGTAGGGTTTAGGGTTTAGGGTTGTAGGGTTTAGGGTTTAGGGTTTAGGGTTTAGGGTTTGTTTCTCTAGTGCAGTGGCTTTTCGCTCGCGCGACGGACATCCGTCCTTTTAAGGACGTGCACTCTCAAAAACTCACGTTGGTATAAGGTTTAGGGTTCGGGGTTTAGGGGGCTCCTTTCGGAAGTTTAGGGCTTGAGGTTTAAACATAACAATACGGGGAAGGATAAATCAGAACACATGCAATAACATGATGATGCCAGCCGAAACTCTTATAACAAAGATGCTCAAGTACGTAAAGCGAGAATAACTTAAATAGTACTCGAAGAGACTAGTCCAAGCCAATGATAAATGGAATGCTGCTAATATCTCACAACGCACAGGGCATTGATCTTGACAGCGGTCATCATCCTGCAATTCCGACCCAGTACAAATACAGTGGCCACTACAGCACGTCACAGCTACAAGCCCATTTGTTCGATATCTTTAAAGCCGTGTGCACTCAACCCGAACCCTGAAGTTTCAAGTCGTTGAACCCCTGCCCTTGACATCCCAAACCGCTCGGCAAATAAAGGACAAGAGGGTTTTGGAACTATGTGGGCACTATATGGTGAGAAGATTGCTGACTACGGCGGTGCATGAATAGGTATAAGTGGGGTTAGTCCCCTAATATGGGGTTGTAACTATAGTAACCCTACTTAACCACTTATAAGTACCCATGAACCTCCAAGTAGTCAGACCCCCATGTTACAGCAAGGCTGCCCGACGAACGTGGCCGATGTCACGCCGCAGTCGTCCAGGACACTCTCCATGTCCTCTCCCCGCTCGGGGCTTCATTGAGACTCTTGGAGGCTTTTTGGACCCTCACAGTCGGGCAAACCCTAAACCCTAAACCCCAGAAATTTCGACGCTCACCTGGGGTTTAGGGTACAGTCCAGGCTTTAAGGGCGTGAGGGCTAGACCTTGGGGTTGAGGGCTGAGGGTCTGGAGTTTGGGGGGGGGACTATGTTATACGATATCATGCTATACCATGCTATACTACACTATACAACACCATTTACATTATGGTGAAATTTTGGGTTTAAGCTCTCGCAACTCGGACACAGCCAGACGAGGTTGTGAAATTTTGGGTTTAGAATGTAAGGTTTTCAGGAGATGGTCTGACTTGGGGTTCAGGATCGAGGGCTTACTGCTTTGCGCAGGACCTCCCGAGCTGAGCTGTGCCAAAATCGGGAAAAGGAGTCTGCATGAATGTATGTGCGCACTGCACATGTATGTCTGAGTATGAGTATAAATATAAATATAACTATAGATATAAACACAAATATGTATACATACATACCCATGTGTATATATATGTATATATACATATGTAAATATGTACTTCCGTAGTTCATTGGTGTGCATACCTCTAGACATACAGACCGATAGACTGTAGACCATGCTCTGCATATCAATTACATAGTAGGTTCGGCGGATTGCTCTTGCTTGGTGAACCCCTTCGGGGTTGGGTAGATCGTATTGAATATAGGTTCTGCGATATGTCATGCAGCATGCTCTGCGCTCTCTTCTGCTTCGCACATTCCGCCAATGCTCCTCACTGTACCAAAAGCCCAGCAGCCTAACCTTCCCACCAGCAGGACTGCCCAACTTGTTCTTGAGCCTCAGCTTTCGCTGAATCTAGGTATGCTGGCGGCCAGAAATATTACCCCCAGGCCTTTTGCCATCGGGACTCGGGAAAACAGGACCAACATAATGTTCACATCATTGCCTCGATAGGATGCGCACGCAACACCCGGGAGCTGGTTCAACATGACAGCTGAGCAGGATTGTTGCACAAACTTCTAGAGAGAGCAGGGAGCTTCGCTCACCAACCTCCGAACCGAAGCAACCCGAATGCCACCACCTTGTGCAGCAGGCTTCTCTCTCCCGGAACAGCTGTCGCCGCGAATGCCACCACCTTTTTTTCCTGATCCCTGAACCCTCCAAACCTCGAAGGTCCGTCCTTAAAGCTTGAAATCTAAGCGAAGAACCTTTAAAAAGCAACCGTAGTGATTAACCCTTACCTTAGACCCCTCACAGGTTCTGAAACCCCAGACCTTAAACCAAACAAACTCCCTGGGTCCTGAAGTTGGTGCTGCTTGCTGTACAACTCCGCCGCGTCTGGACTATCCGACCGGCCGTGTCCTCCTCCAAGGCTGGCTGTGCTTGGTTTCTGGGGTTCAATTCATAAGGGCCATTTGGGAGTTTCCGAAAATTAGGGGTACCTTATTTGGGGGTCCTTATAATAAGGATCCTACTATTTGGGGTACTGGATTAAGGCCCCCTATTTTCGGAAACCCCCATTTAGGTTTAGGGTTGGGCTTTTCGCTGAAGAATGTGAGGGTCTCTTTTCCATCCTACTTCGCAAGGACAAGGCCCCATGGCAGGGTCGAGAAGTCGGCGACTAGCAGGGGACACGGGGAATACTCCTTCAGAACTCGCGATTGTGTTCACATCTTTCCGGCTTTGCCTCCTGCGCCTGGGGACGTTGACTCATACGAAGAACTCACTTGGCCTGAGCCGCTTCATCCTGATCTGTCATAAGGCCTACACCCAAAAAGTTGCTGCTGGCCACGGTTTGCTCTACAGGAGCTACAAAGCATGTAAAGGGTGACCTGTTGAGGCCCTGATGCACACTTTCCCTCCATCCTACAGATCCAAAGAAAAGTTGCTCCGATCGCAAGGATCCCAAGCTATCCGCATGAGGCAGCAAGCCACCCATTCTTCGGAAGTCGAGGGGCGCATATCCCAACGAATGATGCGGAACTCGTTTGACAGTTCCAGCTGCGCGTCCCAGGTCTCACCTGCCATGCTGCGGTGTTCACAGCGATCCGCCGCGTGTGATCGAACTACGTTGAAGAAGCGCTCTCAAAATTCTCAAAGGCCAACCCTATGGTTGTGGGTAGTAACGGGCAGAAGCTACATCAAAGGCTTGGGGCTGAGCATTGCCTGACCTCTGCTTCAACGATGTTTGAATCAGCCTAAATTGGTGAACCGGCCCGGCGGTATGGTGTGCAGTGCAACCTTGCTTTCTCGAACTCACTGTCCATGAACCTTCCTCCAATGCAAACCCACGCCACCTGTCCCGCTGAAGCCGTGCGTCATAAAAAGCACTGGGCCTGCATCGGGTGACTGGCGGGCAGCTCGGGCTTTGACGCTGCTCATGATATGCAACGGGTGCTCGAGACCCTAGAGCTTTCCCAGTGGACCGAAGCAGCATGAAAGCGTTGCATAAAAATGAACGCGGAAGGCCCAATCAGCAAAGGTACTGCCAGACGGTCAAGCAGAAATGCCGGAAACATAGAAAGCAGGAAGTCATTCCCTTGTTTTGTCTGCTGCGGGGCAACTCCACATTCTGGTTCTGAGTTCATCCGGAGGCTATGGACTTCAGCAACAGTAACACAGCTTGTCAACTTCGACTTCGGCTGCCCTGTCTTTCTCACCCTGTCAGAGTTGTATAAAATGGGGTTTTAGGGTATACCATACTATGCCTAATAATTTGTAGGAAACCCCAAGGAACAATTTTGGTAGTTGTTCAAGCTCCTATATTATAGATTTAAGACAGTGTCCAGGCTCCGTGCTGACCATCAATGCCGCTTGGCTAGGATCGCAAATCATAAGTTGCAACTACCTGTAAGCACGAACAAACAAGCATAAAACATAGGGCTAGTAGCACATATAGACCAGCTGCGCACCAGAACGGAAAGTAGCAATCGACCATAATGAAGGACCGTGAGCTACAATGAAATACCAAGTTAAACACCGAAAAGTACCAAAAGAATAGCACACGAGAACCGAACAAGACATTACAATGAACATTCCACACATACAACCGAGACAAACTAACAACTAAAACCTGCTTTGAACAATGCACCAAAAACTTTTAAAAAGAACTCGCGGACCAGCCTGAGCCGCCTGAATCCTCGTAGTAGATCTTCACGCCATCGCGCGTGGCAAAGGGCATGGCTGGGGATCCCTACGGCCGAAGCCAGAAAGCCCAAACCCCCTAAACCGTCTACCCTGAATTAGGGTTTAGGGTTTAGAGCTTCACAAAACGGCTTCAAATCTGTATGTTGGCTTCGAAAGCTTAGGGGTCCGGCGACTCTTGGGAACATTTGGAGTATCATGGGGTTGAGTATGCGGCCGAAGGCTGACATTCTGCGACGACACTCATACAACCCTCATTCCGAGACACTGCGCTGCCAGCTCATAATATAGGGGCCTTAATGATTATAATAGGGCTCCGTTTTAAATGGGTCTAGATTAAATGGGTCTAGAAGGGCTGATATAAGGGATCTATAAGGGTGCTAAAGTATAGCGTTTAAGGTATATAGCGGCAATATTGGCGTCTCAGTTTTTGCGCTGTAGGGTCCAGGCCACGGGGTTTACATTAGCTTCGCAGTTCCAGCCTGGGCTTCAAGTACACTCCTGAACTCTGAACTTTGAGGTGCTGTAGAATCAGGTTTTGTTTTGAGGATTCTTGGGTTGGTATCAGAGTTGTTACAATTGTTTAGGGTTTAGGGTCCTTGATTGATATAGTAGGGTTTATGGGGGTAGTATTGCATAACTTGAAACGGACTAGACGGGAATACTACTTCTCATTCTTCCGACCCCTGTCGGACATCTAATGAGACCAAAATCCCTACAGAACACTTGTGGAGCAAAGAAGTCCCCTAAACCTTGAAATAGGATCCCTCGTTCCCCACCCGCTGTAGCAGCCTTATGGAACCCTTCTAGAACCGCCCTAGCATAAAAGAACCCCTAACCCCCTCCCCCCCGCCCCCCCAAAGCCCCCGAAATCCTCAACGATCTCGCGCCTGTCAAACTGCCGTCGTCGCGAGGGCTCCGCCTCGACCTTGCGAAAACTTCACCCAGGGACCGTTTACGGTTGACGCTTTTCGGTATAAGGTTTGAGGGTTTTAGATTGGAGTTTAATGGTTTCGTCTTGTTCCTCTCAGGGTTCGCTTCCGCTTCTGAGAGGGCTTGTTGCGGGGGACCCCACAAATACCAAACCCAAAAAGCCCAACCCTCCTTGCCCCAAGCTCCCTCAAGTCAATCTTCAACCCGAAATCCGCAACCGGAAGCCCCTTAACCCTACACCTCAAGCCGTAAGCCTTCAACTGAAACCTTCAACGCTTTAAACCCCCAACCCATACCCCCAAGCTCGCCGGTCTGTTTTGGCCACGCCAGAATCATGCCCAGGGTGGTGCCGGCATGTCCTCTTCTGAGCCAGCCTCCGGGCACAGAGTTAATAAGGCTCCCTTAAGGGCTCTACAGGGTTTAGGGTTTCGTGTACTTATAAGCCACTTCGTAAGTAAGGCTTCTCGTAGGTAGAAATATACTCGTAGCTACCGCATTTCTAAGCCTAGTGACTAAGTCCCACCATCCTTCAAGTCGGCAGCTCGGTATCGCAAACCCTGACCCTAAGCCGTCGGATCGTAGGTCATGGGTGTTATGAGCTTCGGGTTTACGCTATGCTGTAACCTGAACAAACCTTACAACAATACTTAGGGCTACCTGCTATGAATCAGGACTTGCGGTACATAATGCCCCCTAAACCCTCAGCAGATTCTTTTCTGAATTCCAGACCCGAGAGCAAACATGTCCTGGAGCCGTGCAGTACCCACAAACGCCTTTTTGCATCTAGGCCTATTGCGACTGCCAGGAACACCTAAACCCCTAAAGCCCACACCCTAGGAAACTTAATTTAAACGCAAAGCACTTAAACGCCACATCGCACCAAAGCATGTGGCCTCACTGTTGGCATCGTTCCCTCCTTCGCCCTCGCGGGGGGTGACAACTTCGCGGGTGAGCTCGAAAACCTTCAGTGTGTTGGCGGTCGAAATTTCGCCTAGGGTTGTATGAAGTCTTTGCTTTTGTCCAGGAAAACTTCTTGCAAAGTTTCATGGGATGCTTACGGGTTCTGAAGGCTTCTGAGGGCTTCACAGGCATGGGGCTCTTTAAGGGGGCGATAGCTTCTTGTTACGGGTTTAGGCGGTTTAGGGTTTGCTTTACAGATTCAAGACTGGAAATCTAAACTAGGGCCTTTCGGCTTTGAGGGCTTAGGCTTAGGGCTAGTCTGGTTGCAAACTTAGTTCGAAGAAGTAAGGCATCCTGACACTAGTAGATTTGCTACGCGTTTCCTGGCTCGAATACTTCAACTTGACTTCAACTGACAGATCCTTGACTATTGTTTCCCCTGCTGTGAGTCTGTTGGTTCACTGCGGAGCCAAGCTTAACGTGTTCATCTCCCGGATCCTGCTCATGGAGGAAATGGCTGTTCGACGTGTTGGTCGCTGTTTGGTCCTCCTACGACAAACGTCCACCAAAGACGGCGCCTCAAAGCGAACCCAATTTGGAACCCACCTGAACCATGCTCTCCAGACCCAAAACCTTGAGGCCAGAGAACGCTCTTTCTCGGCGCCTTAAACTCTCACACAAAAGCCTATAGGACCTTTCTAATAAGGGGTTTAGGGTTTAGGGCCCTACCGTCGTAGAAGCCCCAACACTGTCAAGAATTCCCATAGTCTTTTGCCTGATCTGCCTGCCCACTTAGGTGGGTATCAGCAGGCTCAGAAGCACCCGAATCAGATCACTGTAAATATGACCTTGTCCGCAATGCTACACGAAATTACCCATCCCCCCCACCTGCAACCCATTAACCTCAACATCTAAACCCAAAGCCCTCAACTTCAAATCCAAAGCTCTCCACCCTGAACCTAGGCTTAGATTTTTGATATAGAATATAGAAGCCCGAATCGTTGGAATGGAGGTACATTTATGGTAGTATTCGTAATTATTCCGACCCCTATGTTAAGACCCGAACCTATGAGATCCGAACCAACCCGATGGAATGGAGTACTCTTGCAGTAGCTGTAGTAACCCTAAAAGGCCCTGAACCCTGAACCGTAATTCCTAAACCAAAACCTTACAAAATGCCTTAAAAGGCCCCAAACCCTACAAGGCCCTAAACCCAGAACCCTAAACCAAAACCGTATAGTAACCCTACACCCTGAACCTGAACCATAGTAACCCTTAAGGAGCCACGCTGCCCGGGGCGAGGCGGGAGTCATCCGAAAGGCATAGATCAGCAGCGCGTAGATGACCTGATAGACTTATGTTTTTTTGAAACCTCTAGGACCCTAGGACTCGAGGGAGCCGAAGGCCCGAGCTTCAGGTAGGGTTGAGGGTTTAGGGCGGGAGTTTCTGTGTTTTTGGTGGTGTTTTCTAAACATTAGGATCCTGCTATTGAGTACCTGTGTTTGCTGCGAAGTGGGGCTTCGATTACTAAGACTTGGTGTCTAGGGTTGCAGCGTTTAGAGATTTAGGGTTTGCACCTACGGTTTATTATGGCTCAATATGGCTCAATGCTTTAAGGTGTAGGTTTGTGTTTTCTATAGGGTCCAGGCTTTTCTGCGGGCTCGGACTGCAGCTCACCATGGCCGGTTAGGATCCAACTACTCCATGAAGCTCACAAAAACCACCGAGAACGACCCACAAGACCCACTCGAAAGGCCCAGGTGCCCATGTTCGGAGCTCCTGTATGGCGATGTACAGCCATTGCCTCAAACTTCGCAGGCTCGTTGGATAGAGCGGGGGGGAGGCACCGGCGCCTCTGGGCCACCTGCCGACGTCCCCAAGCCGTCATGTAAGGCGTGAAAAATACTTCCCAGGTTGAGAAGTTGTAATGCCCCGATTTTGAAAAACACCGTACAGGGACGGAGCGTAGCTTTCTCTGTCTTGCGGCTGATCTGCCAAATCCCCTTTTACTGCGGCCAGACACCGCAACCACCTCTAATTCCAAGTCCCGGACGTATACTTGCATAAAACATCTGTCAAGCTGCGCATCCCAAGGAACCACAGTGACCTTGAGGAAGAGCTCTACTGTCGGAGCGATGATGAAGCCAAGGAAGACCTGAAACTTTGTCTTTATAGCTTGTGTTCTCAGTCATCCTTGTATATAGTTACTTTACTTCAAGGGGAGGGAGGAGGGTGCTTGCAGCCGCCAGGGTTATACCGCACTTTCGGTGGGGAGCTTGAGGTGGTCAAGTTAAACTGAGCTTTGATGCTCAGCCCACCCCAAGGTTCTTGGCTGCAAGACCCGGACAAAGCCATAGAGCGGCACTGCAATTCAGCCCTCGATTGACAAACCCTAAACTACGCCCAAACTTCTCTAAACCCTGAACCCCTCACCCCTACACCCCAGAGTTTAAGCTAACAGCTAACATTGAGCCCTGAAGTAGGTGAGGGTCCGGCCCACCGAAAAATGTAGTAGGCGCTAAGCTTCCGATACAACTTCCCGCTCTCCTGCGGCGTTCGGATGCTCTCAAGGCATGGTTTGGGGCTTGCGGTTTAGGCAGGGTTTAGGGTTTAGGGTTTAGGGTCTAGGGTTTAGGGTCCTCTAGAATGAAGATATCTCTTCGAACAATCTCTCCGAGATTGAGCGAAGGCTGCAGACCCGAACAAGTACATGTTCAGGTGGTGGGGCGATTCATGTTAAGCTGAAAGCGCCAACCCCAACAGCTGAGGCCTTAAACCCAAAAACCTTAGGACGGACTGGTACCTCGTTAGCTCCGATTTGCAAGTCCACAAAGATGGATCTTTGCGCCCTTCCCCAGTGTTGTTATGATTCTATGGAACAGGGACAGAGGATCCCTGCAAAAGAAGCCCGAAACGTCCTCCAAGACCGGGAAGCACCGAAGCTAGAAACCCTGAGAGCCTCAAGGCCGAATGGAATCAGGTTTGGTGGTACGTTATATCATAGTTATAATTTAGGGGCCATACGGGACTAGTATGACTAGTTATTCCGAGCCCCATATCAAAGCCCAAACAAACCCCTCCTTCAACCCGCCTTGATGTATGAACCCCCAGAACCCCCTTCGCCAAAACAAAGGAAGCCCACACGGCTCCACAGTAGCCGGTGCTTCGGAAATGGCAGACGCCAACTTCTGCAAGTTAAAGTTCATGGCGACCTTACGTTTCCAGAGCTTGACACCCTGTGTTTGCAACGGTTCAGGGGCTTAGCATTGCGGATTGCTCTCCCAACAAAGGGTTTAGGGTTTCCTGCTTGTTTGAGGTTGTCTAGGTTTCTGTTTGCTTCGGGCTTAGGGTTTGGTATTGTTTATTGCTTAGCGAGTCTGGGGCTTAGGGGTTAGGCTTTTTTTTCGGGTTTAGGATGCCTGAGAGTTTACACTCCTTGCTCACTGTTGTCTACGGCTCCTAGGGTTTAGGGATTTTTTGACACTCACACTCGGACAAGCCTGGCAAGGTCTGCAGAGAATATAGGTCCAACTATCGTTAGCAGCCTAAAGAGAAGATTCACTCTCCAGGCACCGCAGTCAGAAGGAACACGTTTCCACGACACCCACAAGTATGCAAGCATAGCTAGTAGTTCCACTGACAGCAGCCTCTCCCTAGGAGCAAACAACTAAACCCAACTAGACCCCATGCCCTAGTTCCGTCCTAGGAAAGGCAGGTGAGACTGTCCACTGCTGCTTCAGGCTCCTACCGATGCACTTGACAACGATCTCAAACTCACGCGGGCATCATATCATGCTGGAAACTCATGCAGTGTCGACCGTGGGTGTGTACAGAGATGCAAGCAACTTTCACCTCCACCCCCTAGCACCAGAATCTGGTTTGCACAGTAGTTGAATCATGCAATGTCGCGAATACCCCTTGTGGCTTTGCTTCGAATTCCATTGCAATATTACCCAGGGCCCATCCCAGACACCGCTAGCTGCAGTGACAAGGAATCAGGTTGGGTGGCCCCATGGCAAGAAACAACCATGCAATAACTGTCCATAGCATATTCGACGCCTGTCTAAAATTAACAGTTCAGCAGGCTCCATGTTAGCGTGCATCATGCTGAATGCTCATCGCTCAGGAGACTCCTTCGACATGCATCATGCCGAATGCTCATCATACAGTATACTCTCAGTTGCTCGCAGCGCCAGAAAAAGCCAGTATCCAGTTGTCGGCATAGGACACATTCAGCGGCCATGCGGCATAGTATGCAGTTGTAAATTCTTCAGCAGGTACAGTGAATTCGTCGACAATGCGCAGCACATAATTTGTTTCTCTTTGCATCTGTGTCAGATTCGGGTCTTAGGGCTCCTTAAAGGGTTCTATAAGGGATCCTTAAAAGGGGTTTAGGGTTTTAGGGTTTAGGGTTTAGGGCTCCTTAAGGGTTCTATAAGGGATCCTTAAAAGGGGTTTAGGGTTTTAGGGTTTAGGGTTTAGGGCTCCTTAAAGGGTTCTATAAGGTTCTATAAGGGATCCTTAAAAGGAGTTTAGGGGTTTAGGGTTTAGGGCTCCTTAAAGGGTTCTATAAGGGATCCTTAAAAGGAGTTTAGGGGTTTAGGGTTTAGGGCTCCTTACAGGGTTCTATCAGGGATCCTTAAAAGGAGTTTAGGGGTTTAGGGTTTAGGGTTTAGGGCTCCTTAAAGGGTTCTATAAGAGATCCTTAAAAGGAGTTTAGGGGTTTAGGGCTGCGCCGGGTCTGGGGTTGAGTTCATGGCTGACGAGGGTGTGGGCTCGAGGCATTCCGCCTCGAAAGTTTATCCGAAACAACTCTTTTCAAGCAGCGACGGATAAAACCTTTATGGAACCATTCAAAAGAAGCTGCAGCAAAACCTCGCAGTAGGCAGGGGTTTCTGAGCACCGACGTGAGCCTGGGGCGCGGGCGATGACCACCAAGAAGCCTGCGCTGCCAAAGGATATTATAGGGCTTACGGTTCGACCTTTAGGGAAGCTTTGGGGTGCCGTCTGGTATCGTTATAATTATATAGGTACCATACGGGGACATGATTACTCATCCTTCCGCCCCATATATTGACAAATACTTGTGATTTTGTATTCAGAGTTGCACGAGGGTTCTAAACCAGTACTTACAGTGTTGACAGATTTAGGGTTTAGGGAGTTGTGGCTTAGGGCTTAGGCTTCAGGGCCTAAGGCTTTAGGGATCCAGGCCGTAGGGTGTTGGGCTTAGTGTTCGAGGCCTGGGGTCTCCGTGCAGGGTAATGGGCTCTCCGCAGCCATCGTAAGACTAGCGGAAAAACCCTAAACCCTAAACCGATAGCTTGCCATAGTAAATGTAATGCAACAGCAATGCTTTTGCTACTCGGGGAGTAGGAGTGGAAATATTAGATCTGACAGCTGCTGTAATCCTAGATAGAACCCATGTACATGAAATTAGATAGCTTGGCGCATATGCACAAACAGTTGGAGGGCACACACCTGTCTACCCGGGTGTACCCACAGGCATGTATGCATGCACACGTGCATGCATGATTACACGCCAAGGTATTTTCACATCTACACGCCTCGCGCACACACACACACACACACGCACGCAGAGAGACGGGGTTAAGAGGATGAGGGTCTACACTTTAATCTTTAGGCTATAGACATAAGCCTTTAAATGATACTAGTAGCTGTTTCCCCTCCTACCTAGCAAAGACGAATGATTGCTGTTTAGTTTAGGACTTAAGGTTCTGATTCAATAATATTCAATATCAGTACGGCCTACCTTTTTGTTGCAACCCTAAACCCTAAACCCTAAACGGTCATGCCCACCTCGACCTCAGAGCTGCTGCACTCGTGGCAGAAATACGGCCTCCCTAATGTAGGAACCTGATTAAGAAACCTTGGGCCTCTATTGGGGTTCCATTAAAGGGGTCTATAAGGGTTACTATAAGGGCTCTATAAGGGTACCAAAATACATAGGGACCTGATTAAGAAACCTTGGGCCTTTATTCGGGTTCCTTATATGAACCCTACTATTTTGGTGTTATAAGCCCAGGGTTTCTTAATCATTAAATCTTGAACCCTAAACCGAAACCCCTGAAGCCCCTTTTGGGGAGAGACTCTTCGCGCTGTGCCAGCACAACCCCTGAAGTCCTAAACCCAAAAAGCTCAAAACACGGCCGAGGGGGGTCCATGCGGGCGTCAGGGCTTTATGAGATGCGTAAGTGTTTATATTGAGCTTCTTAAAGTGGGCACCAATCCCTAAACGCTTCACCCACTGAGCCCCCCCTGTCATTTACATGTTCCAGAAATTAGGATTCAAGCGAGCTGTCTGGGTCAGCCGGGAAGCACAGGGAGTGAAGGATGTAGCGGCTGAGCTGATATCCAGAACAGGTGGCTTGCGTCGTGCACGCCACCTCAGGCTGTAACCACGTGGTTTTTTCCACGTGGTTTAGAGCTCAGGGTTTAGGGATTAGGGTTTAGGAAGTTTGTGGTTTAGGCCTAACCCCTGAACCCTGAACCCTAAACTCTTTCGGGGTTTAGGTTTTGGATTGGGGTTCGTGGCTTAGGTTTAGAGTTTGGTCAGGTCGAAGGATACAGTCGGCACCCGAGGCCCTAGAACGATAAAGCCCTGGCTCATGAAATCGTTCGTGAAGGATTGTGGGACATAGTAACTGGGGTTATAAGTACGGTAACTATAATCGTAAGTACTTATACACCCAAATGAGGTTCATAGCAGCCCCATGGCAGCTGCTACCTGCAAACCCAGGTCATGAATCCTTTGGCTTCGGGTTGTTGGGTTTCGGGAGAAGGAGATGCATAAATTCTAAGCTAGGATTCGTTGCAACGCTTGCTTGCCACATCGCTTGGCCATTCTGGCGTGCATGACGACGGTGATGATCCCTACTTCTTGTGGTGCATATAAACCCTAAGCCCCTAAACTCCAAACCGTCTGTAGAGCCTGATCTGGGGCTTGGGGTCACAAGTTTGGGTTCGGGGTAGAGATTTTTGAGGACTTAGCAAGGCGTGCGGACATGATACACGCTATGCACATGGCACCGGCAAGGTGACTCGTGACAGAACTGTGCTGGAGACATGGCCAATTAAATTAGTAAAGGGGGCTTGAAAATTAGAATAGGGTTTTTGGACCCATTATACTATAGTTGTAATAAGGAACCCCCAAAATGGTATAGGTAATTACCAAGGCCCCTACATTGAGGATCCGAGGACTAAGGCCTCCAAACTGAAGCCTTCAGGCCCTGCAAAAGGAACCCCGCCCATGCTGCTCCCTGAGTGTCCTTTCACCCAGAGACTCCAATATCCCTTAATTAAGGAATAGTCCTTCAATCATATTAAGGATACTACTATAATTTAAGGTATATTCCTTAATTAAGGGATATTGGAGTCTCTGGGCACATCTAACCTCCACTTGTCGAGGCCACTGTGACTGTTACTGGCAGTGTCATGCAGAAGAAACATGCTCTATGAGAAATATGGGTCCTGTAAGGGATCCTAAGACGGATCCTATAAGGGATCGCTCTATGAGAAATGTGCTCTATGATTCGCTAAAACACCGGGGCACCACAAGATGATGAGCTGAGAGCTATGGGACGCAACCCCTCCTTCCTGAGTCCGAGGATTAAAATTAGCTGCGGAGTTCCAGGTCCGAAAAGAACCTGTTTAATATCTATCTCGGTACAAGCTTTCGGACATGTGTGTGTCCACCGAAACCCGAAGCAAGGGGTGCCGGCCTGGAAGACGCCTAAGTAGAAGGAGATGATGGAGACAGCCTCATGGAATGTACCCTTCTTGTCTTCATCTCGTTCCAGCAGCATCCGTTCTTGACTGCACTTGTGGTGCCAGCTCGAGAACCCTGAATAAGCATTGATTACACGAGGATTCTCTATGTTTTTGGTGTCGCCTCGATTGATCAAGGGTCTCACCAGGCGTGTTGCCATGTGCATGTTGCTAAAGCTAAAGATGCTGCTGGACTCGCCGTGCCCTGCCACGCCGCTTACTCCCCACACCTTGACAATTCAAACCTACCCTACCCGACGGAGAATGGGGTGACGATGACTTCCTGCTCTTCGTCTCAGTTTTGCCCACCCCCTGACTCCCATCCGCTGCCAGCATAACAAGATTTTCGCCGGATAGAATTTTAGGAAGCATGAATATAATGCCAGCGCGATGGAAAGCATCGTACGCCGAGTACAACAAGTGGTAGCATCAAGCAATAGCAGTAGCAGTGGCTGCAGCAGGAGCGACAGGAGTAGCACTCGCCAGTTAAGGGCGTTACAAGAAACAGATCGGTAAGAATGGCTCTTGATTGGGTATTAGACGGTGCTCCTGGATAACTGACTTGGGGTCGAGTGGCCACAGCGAAGCGGATTTCCGACACGTCCAGGCTGCTTCTCAGCACCTGTTGCAGAAGCTGAAGAGTTTCCAAAGCTGCAGGTGCAACCAAAGGTCACTAATATAGGGGTCTTAATAATTAGAATAGGGTTTCGGGGCACATATTATAGCGGCAGGTCCTGAGCCCTAAAGCCCTGAAACCCTAAGCCCTCAGCGGCTCGACGGTTCCAGGCATATCACGACCATGTTCGATTCGGAACAATGAAAACCCTGAACCCGAAGTGGTGTGCCTAAGACTTCTGCAACTCAAGTGTGGCGCGGGGTGCATCCTTGGAATCCAGGCATGTAAGGTGCATGTCACGACTCTTTGGCCGTGTCTGCTCTGATGAGTTTGATCTTCGAGCGAAGTTACTTAAAACTTGCGGCCTGTTGACTTCCTCGAGAAATTTTGGGTTTAGGACCTGGCTTCTTTATCACGAAAAAGCCGATATCCCCAGGACTGTGCCCGAAGTCCATGCCGGCACCCGAACCCCAAACCGCCCACCAGCTCCCCAACAGCGCCTTCCAGCCCAAGGAGATCAACAAGAAGGACATGAGCTCTAAGATATTTTGCACCTGCCCATTTCGCTCCGTCAGGCCTTTTTGCATCCGGGCCCTGGTCTGTCAGCCTAAGCCCTGGTTTCCCATGGGTCTCCCCAAAGCCCAAACTTATGCCCAAACTCTAAACCCTAAACCCCGAACCCTAAGTCTCCGGTCTTTCGAAGAGGTCTCTGGATTCGGGTGGAGGCTTTGGGGCGGTCGGGTTTCAAGTGCAGGGTTCGGGCCTGGCACTCGTACTACACAAGTTACACAAGCAGTTCCGGGTTGTTCTCAGTCTAATGGTACTTTGACTCCTTGACTGCTACCACATAAAATCCATACCGATCCGCACTCCAAGAGAATCGTTACAAATTACAGGTACAGCTCCGTCATGAGGGTTTAGGGTTTGGGCTTAAGCAGCCTGGAACCTCCAGACTCTGCACCCTCCCTTTGCTAAACTTGGAGATCCCTCCACACCCTAAACTTCCCCTAAACCTCTAAATGCATCGAGAATCCAGATCTCAAGGGAGTCCGAAAAACTCCGACGACAGGGCTCAGGCTTTTAACCCTCCCGAAAATGTAATCTGTGAGGAGTGAGTAAACCCAGACCTAGACGTCCACCTGCGGAAACCCTAGAGGCCCTAGGCCCTAGACCCCTTAGTGGGCGTATGTGAACACCAAAGCACCTATTCATCGACTCATCCACCTGCATGTGCACATATCATATGTGTTGTGTGATACAGCTATATATATATATATATATATATTATGTCGTATACATGTACAGTTATGCCTGTATGCCTTACACATTTTTATCTGCAGTTGTGCGCATGTGCGCGACATGCTCGATCTACACGGACATGCCGAAATAACGTAGCGTGACAAGCAGTGCACCCGAAGCCCTACACTCTACTGCTACCATCTTTGCGCTTGCGCCCGTGCCGTGTAGCCTTGGAAAGCAGCTTCCAGGTGATGTCCTTTGTTGCCGGACTGCTGAAGAGAGTGCAACGAAGCGAACAGCAGAAGGAACGGCAAAGAGGAAGCTTTTGGTACGGCAGCAGCAATAGCAGTCGTCCGTAAGATAAGAGGGGGGGCCTATGTTCCTCTTTGCTCTGATTTAAGAACTACAAACTATGGGGTTCTGGATTTCTGGTTTGGGGACGAGTAGAGGCTCCAGGGTCTCAGGAGCTTCCGCTTGGGCCTTGGGCGTCTGTGACTTTGTGGTTCAAAGCCCTGCAGCCGTTAGGGGGTTAGGAGTTAGGGGTCTGGGTTTATAGGTTGAGAGTTTAGAGTTTTGGGTTAAGGGTTTAGGGTTCATGGGATTTGGGTTAAGGGTTTGGGGTCTAAGGGTATTGGGGCTTGGCGAATCCCCCAAGCACGAAATAAAGATGCAATGTAATCTCTGGCGGGCAGCTACGGCGGAGGACTCAACGCCGGTGGTCGCGATGATGCGATAATCCAACCAACGCAGCCTGGTTCTCCCTAATTAAATCCTGTTGCATCGGGCTTTTCCCCTTTTTGCTGCAGGCTTGCACGCAAGGACTGCCTGGTAGTCCTAAACCCTAAATCCATAAACACTTGCCTCGCCTAAGACCCCCAAAGCCCCTAAACCCCAAGGCACCTGAAACCCCAAGCCTGCACATCTTTGGCGTCAGTATGCGTCAGTAGTAGCAGCAGCGGCACTGCAGGCAAGGCTCCACACAATCCTAGAGACTTGATTGATTGGCCAACCGACGGACACAGAAGTCAGGGCAGGTTTAGGGTGTTGGGTTTAAGGAGAACCGGCGCCAAAAGCAAGGAAGAGGTCTTTACACCTTCCACTCCCCCGTCCAAAACCAAGCCGGGGTGCAGCAGCGAGACGCCCCGGAGGAAAATGACAGTGAGAGCTAAGCAGTGCCTCAAGCAACTTCTCTCAAGCCCACACTTAAGATACCAATGTCAGGGGGTGACATAAGGGACTCAGCCGTGCGACAAGTACTTTTGGATAGGAGCGCCTCTTCTTGTTGTCACCTGCTCATAAACAAAAGCCGCAGGGCGCCCGTACAGCTTTCGCAGTCTAATATGGTAGCCTAAATGGTTGTTACTACTCAGGCCCGTTTATCTCTCACGTGACTGGCTGAAGGCCGCGGCATGCCACAAGTCGGACGTAGCAAAAGTTTGAAACCTCAACCGCACAATGCTTAAAGCCGCAATGCGTGACTATCGGACCATACGTTAGAAAACAGCTCCGCAATCTTCTTAACCATTCCTGTCCTATACTTCGCAGGACAACATCCACCCTCGTTGGGTTTGAGATCATCAGATAGTGTCAAAATAACAGCTACCAGTGACTGCTTTCTGCTCTTGTTGCCCCCAAGGCTGGCACTCCTGTATGGGTTTAGGGTTTAGGGTTTAATGATCTCGGGTCTAGGGTTAAAGCCCAGGCTCTCGCGTAGAGGGCTTCTCAAAGCTCGCAGCTACCAAGTCTACTGAAACCCTCAACCCCAAACCCTGGCCTTAATACCTAAGAACCCTAAAAACCCTAAACCCTAAACCAACTCATCCATGGCTCAAGGCATTTCGGCCACTGCGTGGTCGGGTGATCAGGCCCAGTGCAGTAAACACAGCGGTCATCTGAGCTGTTCCATAAGGGTTTAAGCTTTAGAGTTTAGGGATTGGGGTTCACTGTAGGGTTTATAGGCTTTGGGTAGAGGGTTCCGGTTTGGGGTTGAGGGCCTAATTAGGGTCGAAACTGCTTGTGTGTTGCATCGTTCCTCGTCCATGTACACGGTTCAGGTTACGGCGGGGAGCATGGGATCCTCTTTTAGGTCTGCTCAGGCAACCTCAACGATTGTACCACCTCGTGAGTTGCACTGGTGCGGCCGGGCTTCCAAGTAGATGTTTGCTGCAACAAGGAGGGTCTTCGGCACGTAGACATCCTGCCCGTGGCTGGCAAACCCCCAACCCCCCTGGAATTCAACAAACGAAAGTCAATAACAAAGCAGCAAGCAGCATGGGCAGCAGCCACGGGAAACCCATCAAAAAAAAACTTTTTTTCAATCAAAAAACTTTCCGCAAAAATAAAAAAAACTTTTTTAGCCAATCAAGAAAAAACTTTTTCCCAATCAAAAAAAGACTTTCTCTACCAGTTTACAGGCAAGCCTAGGAGCATCCGGAGATTTCGTCCCCATCAAAAAAAACTTTCAGTAGTAGTCGTAGTCGTAGTTGTCCTAGTAGTAGTAGTAGTAGTCGTCGTCGTCGTAGTAGTAGTAGTAGTAGTAGTAGTAATAGTAGTAATCGTAGTAATAGTAGTAATAGTAGTAATAGTAGTAATAGTAGTAATAGTAGTAATAGTAGTAATAGTAGTAATAGTAGTAATAGTAGTAATAGTAGTAATAGTAGTAATAGTAGTAATAGTAGTAATAGTAGTAATAGTAGTAATAGTAGTAATAGTAGTAGTAGTAGTAATAATAATAATAATAGTAGTAGTGGTGGTAGTAGTAGTAGTAGTCGTAGTAGTAGTAGCAGTAGTAGTAGTAGTAGTAGTAGTAGTAGAGGTAGTAGTACTATTTGTGCTAATAGTGATAAAAGTAGAATTAGTCAAAGTAGTAGTAACAGTGGTAGTAGTCGTCGTCGTTGTCGGAGNGTGCTAATAGTGATAAAAGTAGAATTAGTCAAAGTAGTAGTAACAGTGGTAGTAGTCGTCGTCGTTGTCGGAGGTAGTAGTAGTAGTAGTAGTCGTCGTAGTGGTAGTAGTAGTAGTAGGAGCAGGAGTAGGAGTACTAGTAGTAGCACTGGCTGTACTGGCTCTAGTAATGGCGGTAGTAAGAGCAGTAGTCGTAGTAGTAGTAGTCGTCGTCGTCGTAGTAGTAGTAGCAGCACTAGCTGTACTGGCTTTAGTCATGGCAGCAGTAATAGTAATAGTAGTAGTAGTAGCAGTAATAGTAGTAG
>BGNK01003123.1:2354-39322 GCA_003297005.1 Symbiodinium sp. clade A Y106 | reverse complement strand
GGGGGGGGGTCGGCGAACCGAGAACCGGGATCATATATACGGTTTGGGGCTTTGGTTTTCTGAAACTCGCAGGCAGACATGTCCAGGCTTGCTCGGTAGATTCTTCTGGTTCGGGATCCCACCTTTAACTGGTGCACAGGGCATAACTAGGGCTTCAGACGCATGACGGCTTAGTCTTTGATATGGAGGCTTGTGGCGGCGAACATGCTGGATCTTCAATTTCACTCAGACATCCTTGTTCGAACATTCTCATTGCGGGTTTATGGTTCAGTTTGACAGCTTGGCGATTTGGTGTCATGGGTTGGGACGGTTCACAATGCAAGGCGTGGCCCCCTCATGGCTGCCGAGGCTCTGCGTGTAGGTAACGCAGCAGAGCTATATGTTTAAAATTCAAAGCATGGCGGGTGCGAAGTCCGAAACCCTTTTGAGGCCGCAGCCCCAAAATGCATCAAGGACGAAGCTGTGGAAGCCTTTTTCTACTTTGCATTCCTCAGACTCCAATCCGTATCCTGTTTTAGTTAAGCTTTGGAGCTGTTGGGCTATGGATTTGAGGTTCGGAAAGCCGCAACATATCCCTGAAGTGTTCTCTGTCAGGACATATTCCCATGAGGCTCACCCCAAACCCAGTAGATGCCCTGGAAAGTTCGCAGGATCAAATAGGGCTTTGGGGTATAGTATACTATAATGATCACAAGGAACCCCCACAATAGAAAAGGTAACGTTTAAGGCCCCCGACCCTAAACCCTAAACCCCAAACCCTAAACCCTAAACTCCAAACCCTATGGCCAGGCAGGGTGTCAGGCATCGCCGATGCAAACCCTGGCCTGCAAAACAAAACTCAGAGTGGGGAGCTGATCCGGGAGCTTCCGAAAATAGGGGACCCTAATATAGCACCCTAAATAGTAGGATCCTTGTTATAAGGACCCCCAAATACGGTAGCCCTAATTTTCGGAAACTCCCATCTAGGTATGGTACGGCATGGCATGGTGCGCGTGCTTGCATGTATGCACGTAGCATGCATGTGTGTATGTAAGCATGTACGCAGGGACGCAATGCATGCATGCATGCATGGATGGATGGACGTCAAAGTGGCCAAGCTCTCTGCTGTGGGAGTCGAGTCCACCGCAACTTCACCGCTCCAAAAACTAAACCATAAGCCCCTTAACCTCTACACCCCAAGCCTTAGCTCTAAAGCGAAGGTACGGGCTGGCGGGCGTAGTTTCTGAATCGGGTTGCAGGCTAGGGCCAGCAAGTGCCTCGAGCCAATTCAGGAATTTCCGAAATGAGATTTTGGGTTCTAGGGTTTAGGGTTTTAATTAGGGCCGTATGGATGTGTTTTGCCTTAGGGTTTTTGATCCCTATCTTCGGGCTCCATAGCTCCAGGATCCTGGTCACCGAGGGCCGCAATTATTGGAAGATGAATGAATATCGGGCTTTATGGGATTCAATATAGGAAACCTTAATGATTGGAATAATGCTTCGCGGTACACTATAGTACATGCATGTATTTATATAGATGTACACATGTATATATATATATGCTTATGTATTTGTTTATTTACGTTCACTTCTTTGTAATTTGGGGGGCTCTGAAAGAGGCCTTAGGGATTTCAGACCTCTATGCTCTACATTACTCTAGATCGTCTGTTCAGGCGCCCTGGCCCTTAGTTTAGGTTTAAGGTTTAGGGTTTTGGGGTTTGGGGTTTAGGGTTTCGGAAACTCCGCATTCAGCAGTGACACGGGAGACTTGGCTCGTCACCTGGCCAGGTACTTGAAGGTCGTCGTAAGGGGCTGAGAAACCCTCGGTTCGGGGTTTAGGGTTTAGGGTTTGGGAGTGCAAGATGCTTTGAAGCTGGCAATCCAGATGACGCAAGTAGTTCAGGCTCCACGTCGGAAGGCGTTGGGGGCCTTCGGGCGAAGCTTCTTCTGGCAAACCGAGGTCCCACTTCGAATCCTTTAGCCAGAAGACCCGGCCCCGCATGCCCATGCTCTAAACACGAATTACATCCCCATGTTCCTCATCCTGCCCAGCTGACTATTTGCAGACCTCAGAAAGGCCGGAAGCCTGATTCTATTCATTCCAAGCTCGGCTGAGACCTCCTTTTGTCCAGGGTGACGATCCTGAAACCTCGAACCCAGGGGCCTTACAGCACTAAACCCCAGAAGCAGGAGCCTGCCGATCAAAGGCGGCGGCGAAGAAGTCCATTCATGGTGAGCTTCTCGGACCTTACCCAAGCAGGAAGGACTTTGTGGTGGCTGCGATTTCCCTGATGCAGAGGTCTGAATGATAAGAATAGCTCCTTGTGGTACAGGGGGTATGTTAGAGTACTGCATTAAGGCTTCGGTTCGATGTAGGGTCTTGGAATCCCGAGATGTCCAGCAGCGAGGTTCGTAGTCTGTGCGGGGTTCAACTTGGCGGTTTTGCTTGAGCTGGTAGTTCGTGACAATAATCGTAATAGTAATAGTAAGAATACAAATAGTAATACTACCACAAATAATAATAAAGCTCAGGGTGGTTTCAGGTTTCCGTTTTCCTGCCTCTCACTCGCCTCGACGATCGGCACTCACATGGCTTCGTGGCTGAGGGCGTTGCGGGACACTCGACACTCGGTAACTTGAGCCTTGGGCTCGTAGTTGTAATAACAATCGTACTAGCAATAATAAGAATAATAATCGTTCTACAAAAAGTAATCAATAATAATGCTACTTCTAATCATAGCAAAGCTCAGGGTTGCGAGCCCAGCTCGGGAAGACTGCAGTTGGGAGCGACGAAGACCCTTTTTTCGAACAATGGCTGCAGGCTCTGGCTGCAGTGCACATCCGAAAACCCCGCCCCTAAACCCTAAAACCCAAACCCTGTTTTGAAACTGGGCTGCCAGAACACGACCCTTCGACCTGAAACCCGAAACCACAGTCCCAAAGCCCTCAACATACGTCACTTCTGTTTGGGTCCCAGTGACTTCCAGCGTCCACCAGGTGTCCGCAGTGACTTGGCATGGGAGGCAGGCGAGGGCGTGAGCGCCTGCCCGTCCTCGCTCACAACTCGGACACTCCAGGTGAGGCTTGTGTTCGTAGGTCGGCTTGGGAAACAGAGATAGGGTTTTCCGAAAATAGGGAACCCTAATCTAGTACCCTAAATAGTAGGATCCGTATTATAAGGACCCCAAAACAAGGTACCCCTAATTTTCGGAAACTCCCAGATCGGACTCAAGGAAAACAGTGAAAGCCCCACAAGACCCAGGCCTTGAAACATGAAGTGTCAAGCCTAAAAAATTGAAATCCTACAGGACAGAAAGTATGGCCTCTGGCACCCTAAATAAACATCAGAAACCTTCAATGCGAATCCTCAGTGTCAGAACCCTGCAGATGAAAAGTGCTCAAAGAATGGAAACCCGCCTCCTCTGAAAGCATCGTGGCTTCCAGAGACTTCGACATCTGCGCGACGACCTGCACTGCTCACAGCGAGTAGAAAATAGAATTCTCAGAACCAGTACTCTCATGAGTACCATCCTTATTAGTAGTCTTTTCGAAACTATCGATGAGAGTCAGTATGATTATCGCAGCAGCAGCCTTCAGAGCCTGGGGTTGCAGGACTTTCAGACTTCAATATTTGGGAATTCAAGCGTCGAGGCTTTGGGGCTTCAGGGATATAGGGTTTGGGGTCTAGGGCTTAGGGTTTCGACGCACACACTTGAGCACGGATTTGCGGTTCAGACAAACACACGTGAAACAGCACGGCTCACATCAACCACCAGCAAACAACAACCTAACCAACCAAAGCTAGGGTTTAGGTTTTAGGGGTTAGGGTTTTGGGCTAGAGTTCAGGGTTTGGGGCCTCAGGGTCGGGATTTTGGGTTGGGATTTAAGGGGCTTTTGGAGTGTATCTGCGCCCCTGTCACAAACAAGGGCTCGCATCCCGTCACATCATCCTGGAGCACCGCACATCACACTTCACCCAAAACCCAGAGCCCCGGGAGGATCCAAAAAGTAGATCCCTTAGTGGGGGTTCCTATAAAGTACCCTTAGTAGTATAGGGCCCCAAACTAGGGGATCTACTAGATCCTCCCGGGTGTCTGGGAAGACAAGCATCGGGCGAATCGGCTCCAAGTTCCAACACTCGGTTTAGGGTTTAGGGTGTAGGGTTTAGGGTTTAGGGTTTGGACCGCCCGGCATCGCCTCTACCCTGCCTTGCATTGCCTGGCATGATGACACTACTTGTACCCCGCGGGAGCCTATTGCAGGGCACTGCAATCGCAACGCATTGCGTGACCCTCGGGTTTTGCACCGGGTTAGAATGCGCTACTTCGCACTAAAGAGCATCGAAGCGCAGCGCCCTAGATGGCCAGACACTGCTCTGTGGTGCATTCAATTGCATGTCACAGTACGCTGAGGATCTGCTAGATATAGGGAGCCGAGCATACACGTCGTTCTGCACTGTTTGGGGCTCAAGGTCTGCAGGGAAGGGTTGCGGGATTAGGGGCTGTTGAGCTGAAACGATGGATCGGACGTGGCCGTGGCCTTGAGCTTTGCATGAACTGGACTCTGATTATTGCCATGCGCACGACTATGGTGTTGCATGATCACACCTGCTTGCGCTGAAGAAGTATACTTGCTAGCTGCTTCAGCTCCATGATCATCAACATCGGCAGCAAAATCGGCATCAGATTCCTCTGCGCCGCCGTCATCATCAGCTTCCCGCGGCAAGGTTACTTGCCCATTTCTCATCATGTCAACCCCACCACATAGCGCCCCAAGCCTTTTTCTTCTCAGGGCTCGCGCTTTTGGCTGTGCCATAGATACGGAGGTTTGTGCCTCCAATCATGCCATGAAACCAAGCCCGAAATCCACGAAAGACCCCACACTTACACGATCTAGCACTTCTAACTAAATGATACATACAACAACTCGCTACTCCTGCTAAGCTAGACTCGCTCTACACCTCAAGCTGACCCTCGAAAACTCCTAGGGATCCTGTGTAAGCCGTACGACGATTTAAAACGAGCAACTGCTTCAATCCAGTATACTCATCCACTTGAGCCCCACTACAAGAATAACCTAACCCCCAACGAAACGCACTAAATTGCCCAACAGCAAACCACACGGAAACCCATCAGGCCCACCTACACCCAAAGCAACTCTCCAACCCGACACCAACCCTACAAAGCCCTGCATGAACCGTACACAATCCGGTTGAAAACTCGATTTGAAACTTGACCAAAACCTTAAAACCCTGTATAGAACAGCCCTTAGAACCACAAACCCCTACCAAACCGTTGTGTAAGACCCCTTAAAACCTATGCACCGCCCCTGCGCTTCACTGCGATGCCCAGCTCCCAGCGGCAGACAGGGAAGGTGCCGGCGAAACTCCAGGTGCGCAGCTCCTTCCGTTTAGCGCTTCTTCAGGGTCTTCTATACGGGCTCCGAAAGGGTTCGTATAAGGTTTGTTATGAGGTTGATAGGGGCTTTATGTTGCGGGTCCAGGGTGTAGGATTCAAGTTATTTGGTGCTTTGGCTATGGGTTCATTTGGGCTCCGGGTTCGTTCAGGAGGAATTTAAGGGTTTGGGGGTACATGTAGGGGCCTTCATAAGTGGTACGCTAAAGTATAGTTGCAATACCGGCCCCCAAGGAATAGTAGTCTCAATAATTCATGGCTTTTCGATTATTTGGGTTTGGGGCCAGATTTACGTTGGTCTTGAGTCTGAGCCTGAAGAACCCCACTACTCCACGAGGAAATCGAAGAGGCACCTTCCCAAAGCTCACATAGGAAAA
Organism: Symbiodinium sp. clade A Y106; assembly: GCA_003297005.1. Classification (NCBI taxonomy): domain Eukaryota; class Dinophyceae; order Suessiales; family Symbiodiniaceae; genus Symbiodinium; species Symbiodinium sp. clade A. The sequence goes on along the minus strand of BGNK01003123.1, from coordinate 33,552 downwards.
CGGTTCCAGGGCCAGGGCTTTTGGGGTGGAGGGGCATAGGATGTTAGGGGCTTATGGGGTTAGGATGAATCCTGGGCAACAACCTCTCAAAGGACCCTAGTAGGGACCCTGACCCTGCTAGGATCCCTCCTTAGGGGTTTCACAACTGAGACCAGCCGGGCGAGGATTCTGGTCCGAGCAACTCACGACGACGCTTCGCTCCAGAGCGTTTTTGGAGGCTTTGGAAGTTTAGAAAGCCAACCCGGTGTCCTCAACCCACGGCTGCGCCGAGAGAAGCTCGATAGAGTCCCGATTGCAGTGGCAAACCCTGGGAGCTCAAGGCTGGTGTTCGGGGTATGGGGTCTAGGGCTTTAAGGGTTTAGGGGTTTACGGGTTTAGGGGCTTAGGGTAAGGGTCGCGAGGCTGCCCTTGCCACGATCGCAAAGACGATTACTAGCCATCGCCTGTCCGCTACTTTGGCAGTATGAGGATACTACGGTTCTCATTAATAAATGAGTATCACTGTCATACTGCTAGTGGTACTGTAGCTGTAGTTGCTGTGGTAGTGGTAGTGGCAGTAGCAGTGGCAGGAGCAGGAGCAGGACCAGGAAGCAGGAGCAGGAGAAGGAGTAGTGGTGGTAGTAGTAGTAGTAGTAGCAGCAGCAGCCATCACGACTACGGTTTCGATGACAAAAGAACGCGATAATCTTCTGCTCAAGCTCGCAAGAAGCATTTTCTTGGCTGGCTCATACGTACGGCCTACGGTTTGGGGTTATTGAAAACTCTGGGAGGCACGGAATGCATCTCAATTCCTTGAGTTCGCGGCAACTTCCGATGGGGCTGCATGCTGCCATGCGGCCACGCCGGACTCACAGCATGCTGGAGTAGCCGCAGCAGCGGAAACTCCTAGCAGCCGTGTCTACACTCGGAATGATCATGCAGCGATTCCATTGCACGTGCTTGCTTGCAACTGGGAACACCGAAGACATTCCAACAAACCGGGAGGGAATTTTCGGGTATCTGCAGTTGAAGAATTCCCGTGGGCAGTCCCAATTTCGAAAAGAAGGGCAATCAGTGCTGCCTCTCTGCTCCAATAACAGCAAAAATCGGCACAGGCAGCACCACATCCTACCTTCCCCAAGCCCACAGAGGTCCGACAGCACGTGCTCGGAGAAGTAGACGCGCCCACCGGGCTTGAGGTGTGCATCGACGGCACGGAAGAAGTCCTGCTCAGGCCATGTTTGTTTGCAGCACGACCGGGGCTCCAAGACGGCAATCGTAGCGAGTTGGTACCAAATCCAATGGCCCAAACACTCCGCATAGCAGGAGGCGCAAGCCGAACTTGCCTCAAAGGCATCCCCCCAGCCCTAAACCACTCCTCCTACTTTGCCCTAGTTTGGGGTTCTAGTCGGCTGAGACAAAGAACTCCTAGGCCAAGCAGCCCCAAACCCAACCATGCTCGCTCTTCGCGCAACTGGCTTGGGCCTTTAACCCAAAGACAGCACGCTGACCCGAACCGCGTTTGCAGAAGCATAACCAGGAGTGTTAATGCCGCTCATATGACCACTTCCACCAGACTGTACTACCCTTGGAACATGACGGCTGGTAGCCATTGCTTCTAGAGACCCTGCACTGAGCCTGGCACCATTGCTGCCATAGTCACATTCAGAGCTCGTCATGCTGCTAGGCTAAAGTCGTAATGAACATCGTGGTACTTGTCCTTTGGCTATGACTACTTCCTACTTCTTCCTTTCACCCCTGCTCAAGAAGCGCCACAACTGGTTTCAACATATTTCAACACTCCGACTCCCGACTGCCTTCTGGCACGGCACCTCACAAAGGACATTGCCTCCGCACAGGGAAGACTAAGACGGCGTTACACGGTGCTACTTCCAGGGCATCGGTTTGAAGCACTTCGGAGGTCGTCTGGACCTGTTTTGGAAGTGGCGTCGTCTGGGAGACTCATGGTTTGCGATGTGCAGGGTCGAGATTACTGGCTAGCGGAAGCTGCAGCATTGGGCTCTCTAAAAGAACTTGCATGGAAGCATTATCGCCGCGTTTGCTAGTGCTGCTCGTGCTCCTGCCCCGCCTAGCACTAGCACTACCACCACTTCGACGATGACGACGACTGCTACTGCTGCCGCTATCAGTTGTCGTCATTCTTACTCTCGAGTTTGGGATCAGGGAGTTGAAGGCTTTGTCGGGTAACGGAAACCGTCGACCATCAGCGAGCTAGCATGATCCCAAGGGCATGGGTATCTATCAGTATTATGCATATGTATATGTACATGTATATATATATATATACACACATATATACATATACATATACATATACATATACATATACATATATATATATATACACACAATTAGAATATACAGTAATTATAATATACTATGAAAACTATAATATACTAAATAATATTGCACTATAATTTAATATCATATCGAATCAAGCTCCTACGTTCAACCCAGGTGGAGATCCCAGTCCGCCATGGCCAAGCCGCCGAAAACGATGCTGTCAAACTGCTCTGTCGGCGGGAGGTCCTGCTCAACAGCAATAGGAGTTAGGATTGGGGCTTTAGGGTTTATATAGGAGGGTTTTGGCGTTAATTGGTCCAGGGGTCAAGGTCGGGGGTCATTTGCATCCTCTTACTGCTCCAGCCGCACTACAGTAGAAGGTTGTTCAGTTTGTCGTCGTGCATACACAGCTTCGTTTAATTTTGATAATTTTGCAGTACTGCACAATCTTGCGATTGCTTGTTATTTGTGAACGACCTTAACCCTGGTCTACTGCTGCATTGACACATTCTTACATCTTGCTATTACCCCTCTTTTAAACGGCACATTCAGCTGGGCATACTAGAGCGGTATCAGAATATAGGCTCCTATTGCCTGTATGGACCGCTGCTGCCTCGGCTCTCAGACAAGGCTGTGCTTCTTGCATTTGCTTGCGAATTGTGGCGTGACAAAAAGACAAGAAGACTCGCCTACACACGCACACGCGCGCACGCACACACACACACCTGCATCAACTCGACTGCCAAAACCTAGTTGGCACAAGAAGACAGTGCTGTCAGGCTATGCTATCTTTCTACTGATTCGGAGCTACTACGCTGTGAGTAATCTTTACAGCTTCAGCATGTGGCAACGCTTGATATTACACGGCTTGCTGCGCAGTGCTACATCTGTGATTGGGGTAACTGGTTGTACTATTTTGGGGCCTGTGTTTCAGAACTGCAGCATGTCTCGTACCTAGACCCAGAAGTCTAGGGGCTTTCAGGGATCATCTGGGCACCCTAAATGCCAATTCCCAACCCTAAATCCCTGCACCCCGAGCTCTAGACACGCAGAAAGCAGCCTCCAAGAAAGCGGAGGTCATCTCCACTTCCAAATTTGGCATTTGCTTCTTTGCCGCCTCCAAAAAAGCAGAATGGTAATGCCCAAACGCGCCCCTTCGGCTGGAAAGGGTCTCGACGTCGCAATGTTTCTCTTTCCCTTGAAGAGCAGTCACCAAAAACAAGCCTTGCGCCTGAACTCAACATCCCAAACCAAGCTTCGCGATCCTGGAACAATGGGCATCACAGAAAGAGTATGGATTCGGAAACCCAACGACCTGCCTCCACATTGGCCCGGAGCGCGGAGTGAAGGTGGATGTTTGGTTCCTGTCACATCTCCGCAGTATCATGAAGACGCGATGCTTCGACGGCCATGAACCCGGACTGAACATCTTACAATATCTTACATCACGGGAAGAAAACATTTTCTCTTCATTGCCCGATCTCTCCGCAGTATCACCTTCAGCAGCCTATTCGGGCGCGGAGCCTGCGATATCCAGGCAACCACACAGTCGCCCCTGTGCGCACAAACCCGAACCCTTTATAACAGTGCTTTAAGCCCAAGCCACCGAAACCAAATGTTGACACCTCTCTTCTAGCCCAAACCACCGAAACCAAATGTTGACTCCCCTCTTCTTGCCTGCTACGAACAAAGCTCTCTTAGTAAGCCCAAAGGAATCCAGTCCGAACCGCCCACGGGTCCAGCATCAAGGCACGACGGACGCCACCGCGAGGAACTCTTTGACGGGACTCCACGTAGTAGGGGAGGTACCTTCTTCAGGGGGGCGTCTTCAAACTGCGAGTGCCTTGCTTGAGGTAAACGGGTCCTAGGGGTCCTCGTGAGAAGGATCCTGCTACGGGGCGGTCTACATCCGGGCCCCCCATATTCTGAAACTCCGCGAGCAGCTTCTGTCAACTATTCCTTGGTCATCACAAGGTGTATACCTGTTGCTCACTGTCAGAACTATGCCGCAAACCGCTGTGCGAGTTTCAGGCGATGAAGGACCCGAATGTATCCCCGAAACAGCAGGATCCTGACGACAAGGATCCTGATCCCCACAGAAGATACCCAAGCCTCTCACACCCCTTGGTCTACGGAGACCTTCGGCCGCACCTACTTCAGTTTGTGGCTAGAGTCAAGCTTCGAGGTTCCAACCCTTTTTGCAGCTGGGCTCTTAGTGTCAGCCAGCAAGCCTAAACCCTAAACCCTGAACCCTAAAACCTTAAACCTGAAGCTTAGAAGCTTTCAGGGCTCGGAGCTGGGAGAGGCTGAGGGTTTCGACGTTAGTGAGGGGGACAGCCTGAAGAACTAGACCCAGGTACGAATATTTGGGTGCAGCATGCAGGTGTAGCAGTGGACTCGAGCCTAAGTGACTCGGGGACTCGGAATTTGGGGCCAAGTTTAGGGCATCTGGGAAGAGGTGTTGTGGGCATAGGCCTAAGGGCTTCAAGCGCTCAGGGGTGCACGGATTTTAGGACGCAGTGTTTGATGCAACAGCGCCAGCATACTCGCAAGGGACCGAGGTGCATTCCATCCCCGCACCCGACGTCCAAGACCTTGCGCACGGTTTGCAGTTTAGATCTGTTGACTCGACCCGGATTGGTTGGAACTGGACACTGTGATGCACGGCCCCGAAACCCCAAATCCTGGAATCCCCAATTCTCTGGTAGCAACGGACCGAAACTACAAACCCCAAAACTGCAACCTTTAAACCCGAAAAGAAGATCTACGTGATATGTGATTTTTCTACACGTATACATGTAAATGTATGTATGTATGTATGCATGCATGTATGTATGTGTGTGTATGTATATGTATATGCATATTGTATATGTGTAGGTGTCGGTGTATTTGTGTGTATAAGAATATGCATATGTATATGTATATGTGTGTACCTACACGTATATATAAGCACTTGCAGAGAGATGGACGGAGAGAGAGGTTATGATATATAGACATAGATATGAAGACGATATGCACAGACAGGTACAGATGCACACACACACACACACACAAACCCCAACCCTAAACCCTCAACCCTAAACTCTAAACTGTCTAGCTTCCCTCCACAATCGCTCAGCCTGGTCAGGCTTCGAGGTCAGGATGCTGAATGGGTTTAGGGTTTAGGGTTTAGGGATGCTGAATGGGTTTAGGGCTTAGGAACTTCAGTGTCAGGTTTGGGAGTTAGAGTGCACGGTTGAGTTTCTTTTCTTAAGGCCCCCTAAACCCTAGACTCTAAAAACCCTTCCACCCCTAAACCCTAAACCCTATAAACCCTGAGCCCGTAAACCCTACACCCGAAACCAAACCCGTCAACGATTTCGCCCAGCTTCGTCCCCTTTGATGCCCTTCAAGAGCTCCTTCCTGATGGGCAAGAAGTGGTGGTCCACCTGGGATTCGAAGCGGCGACATCCTGTCTTTGGTGAACGGACGTCTGCCGGATCAAGATCTTCTCATATCTTCTTATCGATCCAGAGACTGTAATGTACCCGACCCTCTCACTCGCTGCCTTTCTCCCTCGGGTATATATCAGATTTGAAATGAGTGTGAGACTGCACAAAAAAGTATGGCTGGTCATCGCTTTGTCGATGTGTCTCCGTCTAGTCAACCTTCCTAGACCCGATCTAGCGCGAGGGGGGTGCATTTTTTGCATGTACAGTTAAGGGTACACATGTAGGTATGCAAGCATGCATGTATGCACGCATGCTTCTGAGTTGTCCATCTATCAGGATTTTTGATCTGCCCAGTCTATAAATGTTCTAATTATCTACGAAATTGTCATCTATGTAATGTAAGTGCCATTGACTGCCTGTGTACATTAGTATTCTATTTTGTAAAAGTAGCTTCCAGACGTGCACATGTTCGCTGCATATTTGCGCATTCATGTGTGCATATGTGCGAATGCCTGAAAGGCCCGATGGTCTGCACGAAGACCCGAGGTACCGGAACCGCTGCTCTCTGCTACTTGGCTGCTGTAAGCCTCTGTAGAATCAGCGGCTGCAGCCGGTTTGAACACCCTACCACTATTATTTTTTTACTACAATTATTACTACTATTATTACTATTACTATTATTATTATTGCTATTATTGCTATTATTACTCTTAGTACTATTATTGCTATTATTACTATTATTACTATTGTTACTGTTATTTCTATTATTACTCAGACTTAGGTTCGTGTGAGGTTCATGTCCGGGGTTCAGTGTTCTTCGTGGCGCTAAGGGCCTTCTCGGTGAAGATACGAAACCCTCAAGGAATAGGGTTTAGGGTTTAGGGTTTGCGCTCTCTCAACTCGGACACAGCGGGTTTAGGGTTTAGGGCTTCGAGGCCCCGCCTGCGTCATGAGGAATGGGATCAACTTGGCCTCAAACCTCTTGAAGGTGTCCTGGCTCCAGCCAGAGCATTCAAAACCCAACTTGGGCAGTTCTCAACATTAGGGTCCCTTGTTGGGTCCCCAAAACAGTACGGCACCCTTATCAACAGGACCCTGAAAAGGGGCCCGAATTTAGGGAACTACCCTTCTAGTACTCTTTTAGAAGCCCTTATCATAGATCCCTTTAATTTGAGGTACCCGTGCGATATTATCGAAGCCCTTTCGAAACCCTCATCATAGATCCCTTTAATTTAAGGAACCCTATACCGTTATAGAAACCCTATAAAAACCCTTAACGTAGATCCCTTTCAGGAACCCTAAGAGGGACCCTGTCCTTGAAGAAGGCAGCCGCCACCCCCACGATGCCGAGCAGTGCGAGACCGGGGCCGGCGAGCCGCGCTGCCTCCGTGAGAGGTTTAGGGTTTAGGGGTCCTGGGCCCTACTTGGAAGTTCAGGGGTAGGTATAAGTGCAGTTACAAGTCCCCTAATACGGGTTGTAATTACCGTGACTCTACGCGTAACCCCACTTATAACTACCCATGAACCTCCAAGTAAGCCCTAAACCTTAAGCCTTAATTAAACCCATTTTGAACGAGGTCCTCTGAAGTGCCTCCAAGTTGCCTCAACTAAAGCCTGAACCCTAAACTTGGCGCTAAACCCTACACCTTCAACCTTAAACCCCCAAGCCCTAAACCCTAAACCCTGAACCCTAAACCCGAAACCCTAAAACAACCTTAAACCCCCAAGCCTGTTCCTGGAGGTCACCGCTCTTCCAGAGCTTCATGGCACCCAGCCCAAGGGCTCCAGCAAGACCAAAGCCTCGACTTTCGTGTGGTTTCGCTGGCTGTCGGATCTTATGAGGGTTCCATGAAAAGGTTCCTTCATTGGGTCTGCTGAGGGTTCCTTTAAGGTCTCTATGAAAGGTGTCATAAGGGTTTAGAGCTCTGGCGCTTTAGGGCTTGAGGGGTTAGAGAGCTTTGGGGCTTGATCGGATTTTAGGCTCTGTTGTTCAGTTCATGAGCACAAAAAGTGTAAACTTTCAGATTTTATCGGGGATAACATTGCACCAAAAAGATCAAAAAAAGTGCGAAGTTCAGCTACTCAGCTGCTAAGGGAGGATCCCCAAGGCTGAGGCCTTGACGGCCGGAGAGGCTGATGGCTCAGACTTCGGATTTCTGTTTCGGGAGTCAGGGGTTTGGGTTTCGGAAGGCTTCTTCCCACGCTTTTTGATGGCTGTAGGGTTTCTAATTTCTAGCCGCTGCGTGTCAGGGCGAAGATGTACCGTTAAGGCCGACAAAAGGAACCCTGCAGCCTGTGCAAGGTCCGAACGGAGGTAGCCCTACGTAGGTCTTCAGGGGCAACTTGGAGGTTCATGGGTATTTATAAGTGGGGCTAGTCCCCAATACGGGTTATGATGTTAGTTTCCCCGACTTATAACCCCACCTATAACTACCCGTGCACCTGAAAGCAGGTTTACTACAGCAAGCACGACGACAGGTTTTTCGCTAAGGAAGGCCAGGAAGGTGTCGGGTTGTCGCCCGAAGACCGAACGCCAACGCCTGGCCGTGAACCCCAAGCCCAAGCAGAAAGCAAGGGCTAGGCAACAGGATATCACGAACTCCAAGGCCCTAACAGCAAGACAGTAAGGTGTAGCGAGGAGACACCCGCCTCACTGCCTGCCCTAACCCAGAAGGGCCAGTCGACTAAGTCCAGCGGTCACAGCTCCACTGCAACCACGCGGCCCATCCAAGGAGGCATGAGGAGGTGACCCCGGACGTCCAGCTGCGAGATGCCTTGCATGAAGGATGGGTGGAGGGGGTACATCGGGTTTGCAATCCTGGACCCCCAAAGCCCTGGAGGAAGCCCTTGAAGGGGAAGTCTTTGAAAACTGATGGCGCATGCTGGGCGACAGGGTGTCAAGCAAAAGACGAGTATACGCACTTCAGGCTTCGACTTTAATCTGTAGGCGTCTGTTGGAGGTACAGTACCAGGCGCCCTGCACTCTAAGAAGATCGAAAGAAGGCTCCTCATTGAAGGCCCCAAGCCCCAAGCCCCAATCCCCGAAGACAGCGCCGGCCGGGTGCAACCCCCAACAGACCCTAAGCCCTAAACCCCAAGCCGTAAACCCTAAACCCTAAACGCTAAGCCCAAAACCCCAAGCCCTCAACAGGCCCTAAACCTAAGCCCTAAACCCTCAGCCGCGTCACGGAACTCCTCCCCATCGAAGACGACCGCTTCGCTGCGAGGCTCCGCCATGGGGCGCGGAGACTTCGGAGCTATCTGGGACTTTCCGAAAATGAGGGGTACCTTTAAAGGGATCCATCAAGGTCCCTTTCAAGGGATCTATAAGGGTTCCTTTGAAGGGCTCTATATAAGGGTTTAGAGTTTCCGAAAATTAGGGGTAACTTATTCTGGGATCCTTACAATTAGGATCCTACTATTTAGGGTACTAGATTAGGGTCCCCTATTTTCGGAAACTCGCATCTCTGTCTTGCGAATGATTACTTGAAGGGTCCTGGGACTTAGTAGCTAAGAGTCTATACTTATGAATACTTCTGACCCCAATTAAGGTACTTCTAACCGTACTTACCAGGTCCCATGATCCTCCAAGTAGAATCAAGGGACTTAGGCAAGCGATGTGGCGCCTTGAGCTGACTGAGCACTTCATTCAGCTGCTGTGGTTGGGATTTGGGTTGGGGGCCCCTGGCCTACTTCACTATGGCGGCAACCGCAAACGTCAGGCAATGCACATGTTGAGTCCGGTGATCTCGTGCGGAAAGTTTAAAGCCTTGTTCTCCTAAACCCTAAACCCTAAACCCCTAAACCCTAAGCCCTAAACAATTCAAAACTAGCCAGACTTCACGACCCGTTCGAAATACAGGACCGAAACCCCTACACGGTCCAAGTCAAGCCTGAGCCCTTGAACCCCTCCCATTTCACACCAAATTAAGAAAATACAAACTCTCAGCCTGCCCAAAACCTCAACTTTCAGCCGTAAGCGCTGGACCCTACTCGCAAGCCCAAGACCCTAAAACAAAAAGAAGCTGAAGAACAAGACCAGGGATTTGGGAGTTTCCGGACTACACAAATATTCGGAAACCCGAAGGAATAAGTTGCCTCCATGAATAGTCAAACCCCGGTAAGAAAGGGGTGCCTTAATAACTAGACTAAGGTTTTGGGGGGCCGATTATACCATAAAGACCAAAACAGGAACCCCCAAAAATTTCAGTAGTCGTCATTATTTAGGCCCCTATGGCATGCAACCCCGAACGTGTCCCCTCCCCGGCCTCCACCAAGGCCTGGTGGCGCTCGCGCCGCTGAGAGCTTTCCTGTCCAGGTCTCGGGTTTTGCAGAATCGGGGCCCTTTAAAGGGGTCTATTGATGATATAAATCCCAGGGTTCCTTTAAAGGGTTCTATTGATGATATAAACCCTAGGGTCCCTTTAAAGGGGTCGATAAGGGGCTCCTTTCAGAGATCTACAGGGTTTTAGGGTTTAGGGTTTAGGTTGATGATATAAATCCAAATCCTGCATTACCCATAATAAGGAATATACCATAATTCCCATAGTTTAGGGTCCTTGATGTAATGCAAGATTTTTGTCATCAAGAGTAGTATAACTACCTTGCTTATAATGTAGGGGCCTTAATGGTTAGCTCAGAATTAGAATAAGGTTTTGGGCTCCTGTATAATACGGCTATATTAAGGAACCCCTAAGGCACAAGCTAAGTAATTATTTAGGATTCTATATTCCTTATAACTGCCCATGAGCCTCCGAGTAGCTTTCGTAACTGGGACAAGCGAGAAGCGTCAGCATAAAAACAAACTCCCAATCCGCACAGAACAACAAAGCCTGGACCCTCAGTAAAGCTCGCATCCCCTGCCCACTGGAAGACAGACGTCGCTGTCTACCAAAACCTCCGCGAATTCCCTCGGACACCCCCTCACCCATCTAAGTAACCGGTCATCGGGAGAGGTTCCAACAGACGTGACGGGAATCTCAAAATCCTAAACGTAGATCCCGAACCTCCTCCAGAAGCTGCTGAAGCACTGCCATCCTCAAAGGGTTTCTCAGCATTTTTCTTTTCTTGGGGTGTGGCCTGGGGTCATAAATCTTGCAGTCTACGAGTAGTAGAATTGAGGAGTCTGGATTTTACGGGGTTCACAAAGCTGGTGCAGGGCTGCTTTTTGTGGCATTTGTTCATCGAGCTGGACAGGTTTGTTTTAACAGGGTTGAGGTTTGGAAGCTACTTGGGTCCAGATCTTACCTGCGGCGGTTGCGGACATTGCACACCGACTGCACCCAAAAAAAGTGAGGGCATGCATAGCCGCTGCTTTCACGAAGACAAACTTTTCGGACGGAAAGATGGGGGTTGAGGAATGGAGCCTGTGACTAGCGGGATATATGGTTGCAGGGGTTGTAGGAAACACCAAACCACCGCATCCCCGACACGGCCTATTTCCCTTTTATTTTCCGAACAGAAACACCCCTAAGCCACCAAGTGTTGCCCACCTTAAACTCCTTAACCCCAAACCCTTAACCCTGCACACTTAAACCGTCAAGCCCTTCCCACCTTTGCTCCATCTCCCGCGAAATGCGGCTCGACAAGTCTGCGTGGCCTGGCAAATAAGGAGTTGGCTTTTCTGAGCAAATGCCGGGCTTTTTGTCGATTTTGGGTTTGGGGTTAGGGTTTAGGGTTGTTTTCCCTCTCCAGGGTTCAGGATCTAGGGTTTAGGGTGCAGGTTCGGTGTGGAAGGATTTTCGGAGCTGAGGTGTAACGCATAGAGCTTGGAGTCTGGCATTTCGGGTCCCAAGGCTTAAGTTGGAGATTGCCAAAGCCTTAGTAGGCTTGATGGTGGCTCGATCATGTTAGATTTGAGGAGCCGTCTGGTAGTGGTTTAGGGTTTTGGGGTTTTGGATTGTTAGGTGCTGGTAGTGGATGTACGTTGTCTCATGAATGATGTTGGTAAGACAAATTTTGCGCACTGGCTATGGCACATGGTCGCACATGGACCCGTCTCTTCAGCAGGTGCAGGGCTTGGGGTACCCTTGGATTGGGATCGCGGAACGCAGACACCTGTAGCCCCTTTTTCCCGAAACCCGGCACCACTGCTGCATATGCCCCCTCCCTCTCTGAGACCCTCTCTCTGTCCTGAAAATACCCCATGTGAGGAGCGTGTCGCTCCACAGGGTGGGGATGTGCCAGCCGTGCCCATTTAAACCCCATGTGAGCACAGGGTGGAACATTCCCTAAGTCAACCATACTAATTGAAGTAGAAACCCTAAACCCTGACCCAACCCCACACCCTTTAAACCGAAAGCCCTTAACTGTCACGGTCCGCCTGAAGCCTCAAAGGCACAGCTGTCTCGGAGCTCCTGTTGCACATGGCACTCTTGGAGTCATGGAACGTTACCTGCCTGAACCCAAAACCGTAAACCTGGGAGGACCCGGGATTTCTGGCTATAGTTTGGGGTTTCGGATTTATTGTAGCATTTAGGGTTTAGTGTAACCGCCCGAATTTCCCTGAAGCCGACAGCCCAAACCCTGCACAAACATCCAGCAACGCTTCTCAGAATAAACTCCACGGCTCGCAGGACCGTAAAGCTTCTGGGTGGTGGGACGGGATTTACAGGTATCAATGCTTGCGAGTTGGGGATTGCACATCCCCACCCCAACTAAACCCAAACCTAAACCCCTTCAAAACCCTACTACAAAGCCCCTTTCATAGGATCCCGTTAGGACCTTGATAGAACCCAGAGAACCTTTGAAGAATGAAAGCCTGTTTTCACCTAACGGCAAGTAGGGGCCCTCATTGAGACTTGGAATAGGGCTCTGGGTTCTTTCTAGTATGATTATCTAGGGACTTGTTCACTATGACTATACCCGTTTGCCTAAGCCCTTAGATCGCAGTAGCAATTACAAACTAGGTGTCGATTTCAAGAGTCCCCAGAACCATTTATAGTTAGGGCTCTTTGTTAAACAATTATTTTACTTCGAACATCCCCACCCTACCGGGTAGTCTCATGGTAGTCTGTGGGGTTGGGCACTCCGGGGAGTCTCACGGTAGTCTGTGGGGTTGGGCACTCCAGGGAGTCTTGCGGTAGTCTGTTGGGATTGGGCACTCCAGGGAGTCTCACGGTGTCTGTGGGGTTGGGCACTCCGGGGAGTCTCACGGTAGTCTGTGGGATTGGGCACTCCAGGGAGTCTCACTGGGGTTGGGGCACTCCAGGGAGTCTCGCGGTAGTCTGTGGGGTTGGGCACTCCAGGGGGTCTTGCGGTAGTCTGTGGGGTTGGGCACTCCAGGGAGTCTCGCGGTAGTCTGTGGGGTTGGGCACTCCAGGGAGTCTTGCGGTAGTCTGTGGGGTTGGGCACTCCAGGGAGTCTCGCGGTAGTCTGTTGGGATTGGGCACTCCAGGGAGTCTCACGGTAGTCTGTGGGGTTGGGCACTCCAGGAGGTAGTCTCAGCGGNCTGTGGGGTTGGGCACTCCAGGGAGTCTCGCGGTAGTCTGTTGGGATTGGGCACTCCAGGGAGTCTCACGGTAGTCTGTGGGGTTGGGCACTCCAGGAGGTAGTCTCAGCGGGCGAGGAATAAGTAGAGTATTTTTTATCCCAAATCGACACCTAGCAAAGCAAAGCCTTCTAGGCTTCCGAGCAGAGCCGCTGTCCTCCAACTCCACGGCGATCCGTTTCGAGGCCCTCTCTGAAACCTTCAAACGGGGCTCTTGGTGCCTTTGAGGTCTCATGTCGGTTTTGGGATGGTTTGGGTTCAGGGTTTGGGGTTTGCAGGGTGAGCTCTTCAGCCATGTTGGCGCGCTTTTCGCTCATTGCGTCGCTAGATTCAGGGTCGTGGGGTTTGGGGTTTCGGTCTCCTTCCAGGGCTTAAGTTTAAAGCATTCTGGGGTTTATGTGAGGGTGTGACACTTCGGTTCTAGGTTTAGGGCTGAAGGCTTGGGACTTCAAGCCCTATGGTGCAAGGGGGAGGAGGCTGGCAGGGAGGTTAGGGTGTTTTAAGCTTGCGTTTGCTTAACAACCCTCCCTGAGGTACTTCTACCACCATGCTTCAAGGCTTGGGTCACTCAGGGCCTCTCGTTTTGAAGCTTATATGTTGGGTCTGCATAGTATCATATAACCGCCTATGGCCCTTCGCAAGGAACAAGGCTTTGGGTTTTCAGGTAACGACGACAGGATAGGCACAGCCAGCACTGGGTCTAGAGTCTAGTTATTTACACATGGAGTCCGCAAATCTGCAGTGCTCCTCCCAGGGACCTGTGAATAGAGAACCCTACTACCTTCGTCGGCATGGGCAACAGAAGATTCAGCAGCAAATGACAAAATGAATGAGACGAGAGCCTTCAAAGGTGGGAGTCAGGTGGGGTTAAGCCACCAAAGAGTCCTCCTATAAGGGGTCCTGAACCTTGGCTGCCTTCATGGCACGGGTTGAGGTGCCCGAAACCCTCAAGACTGGACCCTGAACCAAAACCCTCAACCACTTGTCCCTTTTTGCAACAGGCTTCGCACCTCGCCAAGTGGTTCCTAGCAACCAAAAAACCGAAACGCGAAGGCCTAAACCCTGAACCCGCCAGGCCTCACGGCGGCCGATTCTCATCACTTCTAGGTCCGAGCGAACCTGAGCCAACCACTGGTGAGTTGTTTAAGGGTTCTTTCCCTCCCACCTTTGTTGAGGGTTTAGGGTTAAGTTGTAGGGTTTAGGGTAGGGCTTTTTTCGCTCCTCCTTTCCAAGGACGAAGCCCGCATTGCAGGGATTTCAGGCTTAGGATTAATGATTAAGGTAAAGGGTTTAGGATGTATATAAGGTTTAGCTCAGGCCGAAGGATTAGGGGTTTTGGGTGTAAAAGGTTGAAGGCACAGAATTCGCCAATGCACCTTCTGAGTATGAGAGCAGGAGCAATAGCTTCTGATGTTTCAAAACATGGAGAAGACTCTGGCACGAGGGCGAGCATCCTTCGAGACTTAATGAACCCTCAACTCTGGAGTGTGTGCTCCGCTACATGCAGCGAACCCAGTCGATGAGTTGGATCGGGGTGGCAGAAAGCTCGCAAGAAACAGCGTTCATGCGAAATCGGCAAGACGGGGATTCAGGGGTAGGGTTGCGATCACGGTGGAGACCCGCCTAGTTGACTACGTCGCACTGCAGGGAACCTGTTTTAAAGTTTCAAAGTTCAAGGTGTAAGGTCTTGAAGGCTGCAGTCACGCAATTGGAGGCGCCAGACCCCTAACACTCCCAACTTCCCTTCGTCCCAGCAAAGTCTTTGCCAAGGCACCCTCTCCAGAACGACGGCACCCGAGAGGACGTCTGGCATCTTCCCCTGAGATGCTTTCAGGCATGGTCGAAGATGTCAGAAGAGGGGGGACCTCTGGTCCAGAGTACTTGATGGGTTCATGGGCCATTGATGGTTAAAGCTTAGGGGCATTTGCGAAATCCTAAAACGAAAATCCTGAACCCAAGACTGTAGCTGCAGGGTTGAGGGTTCAAGGGTTTCAGTTTGTGCCGTTGACGAGCCGCAAACGCTTGGGGATTATGACATATGATAGGTTCTCTCATTGAAGTCTCTGCGCGTCTTCAAGAACTCTGCACCATAAAGCCTTTTTGCCACTAGATTCAAGTCTAGCCACAGCCTGTTGCATTTCACATCGGAATAAACCCCTGAACTCCCTGAGGGCTTCGGGCCCGAAACCCCGAGCCCTCAAGCCCAAATGTTTGAACTCAGTCGTTTTCAACCGTGTCAAATGTCGACCACAACAACCTCGTATACACCCCTGTTAAAACCCCTAAAGAGCCCTGTTGAAACCCAGTCAGCAAAACATTTGGTTGTCCAACCTCCAGCGAGTGAAGCTGGCTGGACAAGTCGTCGACCAGCTCCTGTTAGGGTCCAACCCTCAACCTGGACCCTAACCCACAAAACCTCCTAAACCCAGCTTTTCTTCAAAAAGGACGGCACCCTCAACCCCAGGGCTTGGCACTTCCGGGCTTAAGCTTTTAGGCTTAAAAGTGTGTTAGGGTTTAGGGTTTAGGGTTTAGGGCTCAGGATTTTTGGTTTCGCACGTTTGCTTTCGCAAGCGTTAAAAATACTTTTTAAGCTGAACAACAAAGCCTTGGACGCAGTGGGGGCAAAGACTGGCGGTTTAGGGTTTGAGGTGTAGGGATAACGGATAACCGTCGTAGTCCGAGACTTGGGGCTGCAGTTTCAAACTGAATGGGTAGCATCGAATGACCACCCCATTCCCAACATTATGACAAGCATCATGACGACGGCCACCGGAGTCATGTCTAGCTCACACGAATGAACAAAGCATAGGGAATTCGCACTTCAGAATGCAAAAACACAACTCGGCTCGGCATCAACAGCAAGGAAACCCTGCGACTCCCAAACTCTGCCACCAATGAACGCTTTTTGAACCCAGACTCTGCCAATCAGCTGGGAAGCAGCACTCCCAGACTATTGCACCAATGAACGCTTAAAACCTGAACCCTGGAACCTGGGGACCGTCCCACTGAACCATGAACCAAGACAGCACAACAGCAAATCATCAACATAACCACAATAATTAAACCGTACTACTAACAACGAGTCATACACCAAAGAAAGGTCATCATCATCATCACCATGATAAAAATCAATATCAAAAGAAGAAGAGGAACAAGCAGCACCGATGGCCGATGCCTGACACTTTGCCGTCCAGCACTCTGCGCGCTGCCAGGCGGAAGCCTCCTCCTCAACTTGGCATTTGGAGGTGCCTTCAAATGTTGAGATACCCTATTCGGTATCTCAAAAGCAAGTGCTTAAACGTGCTGTATAAAATTGTACCAGGGAGTTGCAGAGACATCTCGTTTCAGAAATGTACGGCCTTCTGAATCCCAACATTTCGGACGTCAGGGTCCTGCGAGAAGCGTCGCTCCCACTCCTCCTGGCAAGCTCGTTCTGTTACGTCTTTGGGTCTTGTGGCCTAGACCTCTTAGGGTATTCAGGCTTTGGTTTAGGGCTTTAGGGCCTAGGCTGTTCGGGTGTTAAGTTCTTCTTCTTTGGGGTTGCTGGGCTGGGGCTTTTAGGCTTCAGGAGGTTAGGGTTTCAAATGACAAGGATTGAAGGGCATTGAAGGCTTTAGGCTTTGATGCTGCTGTAAGGCTGCAGGACCCAGGGTTTTAATGGTCTCGGGTGTTTGGAGGTGTGGGTCTTTACGCATTTAGGGCCTAGTTCGGCACATGGAGCGTGGGGTCATGTTGGTAGAGATCGCGACTGCGATGATTTCTTAAGGATGACAGGGTAATCGGCAAAAAGATGCATAAGTGGCCAGTTTCGTCCGCCCTGCTTGCTTGCCCGAGGCCCTTGCAGCGACGCCCTTGAACAAGAGTTGCCTCGCATGGTGTCTTAGAGCCTATGACCCTCATCCTAAGTCCTAACCCTAGGACGCTGGACCCTAACCTAACCCTAATAGCCTAAACCCTGAACCCTAAAACCGATACAGATCCTACCATGGCGTCTTCAAAACCCAGGTTTCTCGGGATCCTGGCCCACTTTCGACCACCATGCCAAGATGCGGCAGCAAAGTTAGGAATCGAAGAAGCCGAACGCCCATAACCCATCGCATCCCCATGGCCCGCACCTCATGGGTAGATATAAGTGTGGCTTATATTGAGTAGGGTAACTATACCTAACTGCAAAGCACTATGACATGAACCTCCAAGCAGAATCCGGAACCCGGAGCTCCAACTCCAAAGGCCCGAAACGCCCGCGACTCCCTCAAGCAAGCAGCTTCGGAACCTGCCATTGCGCGACCTCCTCTGCCGCCTCGCGACCCACACTCTCGACTCTCGTGTCCCTAAACCCTAAACCGTGTCCCAACACCCCGCGAGCGCATTTTGCCTCGAAACCCTGAACCTAAAATCTCAATCTGCGGTCTGGGCCTGCAGGTCCCGGCGTATGTATGGGAATTCTTGAATTAGTGGTAGCTTTTTTATGACATTAGGGTCCGCATGTGCTGGAAGGATTCTACTATTCTGGGTTAATTTAGAAACTCTCACGCTCTGAACCCAGAAGAATGAAACCCTGAACCCCAGCACTCGAAACCCTACGCACTCTCTTTTCGCCGCCGGACAAGCCCGGAGCAAAAACACGCTCAGGAACCCATGTAGAGACCCTCACGCTGCAACCTTCAGTTTCTAAAGCCCAAAGAACCTTAACAATCAGCCCCCTATGTCCTGCTTCTTGCAGACATCATTTTTCTGAATACTCGCTCAAGAAAGGCCCCCCCCTTTGAACCTAAGCCCCCAAGCCCGTAAACCTTCCAAAAACCCCTTACGGAACCCTTTAGAGAACCCTCTGCACCTTATAGGCTTTTATCATACACCCTAATATGGAGTTTATAGGGACCCTACTAAAAGGTCGGTTTTGGTAGGTTAAGGTCGGACCTTTGTAGAAGCCCCCTCTGAGGAACTCTTATAGAACCCTTTCCGAACCCCTCCCCTAAACCCTAAACCCTCTGGGGGGCTTTCTGAGCCCTTTAGCCCAGCCTCGCTGTCCTCCTGCTCCGCTGCCTCCGATCGTGCAGCCGCCTTTCGGCGACACCAGTGGGGTTTGGGTTTAAGGTTTAGGGGTGTAGGGGTGTAGGGGTGTAGGGGTCAGGGTTGAAAGTACACCGAATCTCCTGTTAAAGCACTCCTCGAATTTGTTCATGCAGCCCTGTGAAACTAGAAAATCCCATGTGGGGCAGGGTTTACATTGCTAGTCACTGCTAGTCTTTGCTACAGCCCTGAATGCACACCCACCAGTACTAAAACCGTGCCCCGCACTCTGAACCACTACCCCGTCATCTGGATGGACCAGATGGAAAAGTGAACCGTATCCAGGATATCATCTGCAAGGCCCTTGACCACGGTGGTTGTGGGAACCGCAACGGGCTTGGGCTTCCGGCCGGAAGGGAGTGCGGCAGCCTCCTTGCATCGGCTCACCTTGCTTAGGCACCACACCACGCGGCACCAGATCCGCCATCTGCAAAGGAGCGAAGGTTGGGACTGCAGCCGCAGATGGAGGTAGTGAGGACCCTGGATGCAAAGTAGAAGTACTGCGCCGCAGGCATTGACGGCACGGCTGGTGCAACGGCCACAGAAGCACCGGTGGACCCCTCAACGCGGGGCGTGCCCCAGCAGCCCCTGTATATGCTCTCACCTGACATAAACCTGCTTGGCCCCTACTTTGGTCACCCTTGTGGAAACCTTGTAACAACCCTTGTAGCTTTATGGAATCCAAACCCTCCAGAAACCCGAGAAAAGTCTCCCTTACGGCCACCCATGTGGAAACCTTGTAACAACCCTTGTAGCTTTATGGAATCCAAACCCTCCAGAAACCCGAGAAAAGTATCCCTTACGGCCACCCAAACTTCACCAGGCGCCTGGATCGCCGCCTCCCCGAAGATCTCGCGAAGCTCCTTGCCCCGCCAACGCTGCCCGTTTAGGGCCTTTTAGGGTTTACAAGGGCAGGGTTAAACGTAAAAGCTACGACGCTAACAACCAAAACCTTCTGCCATTTCGGATGTAAATTCAAGCTCAAAGCGTCTTGCAATCCCAACGGCCTCAAGAGCAGAAGGACCCGAAGATATATCTGCCACGATAACAATCGCAATGAGAGCCAGAAGCAAAGCCACCAAAAGCCCCCTTTGCACGTCTGTTTGCAAAGCACGCCTTGGCTTGTTTTTCGGCAGCCACGTGGAAAGCCTCCGTGGGGGCTGAGAACATGCAGTCTGTCGGGCTGGGATTCAGGGATTGGTTTAGCGGTCTGTGTGCTCCCACCTGGCCCGCGCACACCCGCAAATTCATGAATCCAAACTGGCAAGGCTTGCAATGAACCGCGTGTCCC
The DNA here is from genome assembly GCA_003297005.1 of Symbiodinium sp. clade A Y106. NCBI lineage: Eukaryota > Dinophyceae > Suessiales > Symbiodiniaceae > Symbiodinium > Symbiodinium sp. clade A. The sequence goes on along the minus strand of BGNK01003123.1, from coordinate 13,985 downwards.
CAGAGGACACTTGGAGGGTCGGGGGACTTAGTAACTGGTTATTTTAGGGACTTATAAGTACCATAACCCCAATTAGGGGTCCCTTTCAGGGTACTTATAAGTCTACTTACTACCTACTTACTAAGTCCCCCGACCCTCCAAGCAGGGCCGCAGATCATACAAGGAGCCAGAATTACGAGACTAGGGCTTTGGTGTTCATTACCGTAAAGTTCGTATAGTTACTATACTTAGTATAGGTATAGCACAAGGAAATGGAAAGAATGCCAGATTCGTTGAAAATGTCCACCGCACCACGCGGAACCGCCGTGCTGACCGGCCCTGCCCCACGAGAACAGCCATCTACCCCAACGTAAGAGCCGCCTTGTGTTACCGCATTGAAGAAAAAGCTGCTACAACACTCTATAAAAGCCCTTAAACCCTATAAAAAGATGCTGCAACACCCTTTAAAAGCCCTTAAACGCTACAAACTTTGCAGAACCGTTATGAAACCACCCCACATGAAATGCGGCTCCAAAACTCCAAAACCCTTATCGTAACATTATAGAGCCCTTTAACGGAACCCTATAATCCCTTTAAAGGAACCCTTAGAATCCCCTATTGAAAATGCACGGCTCCAAGAGAGCAATTGCCAGCCTCCACTCGCAGCACTGCCTCCTCTGCGGCACCCAGGAGTGCCGCAAGCGTCCTCTTAGTATAGGAGGCCTTACTAGTTAGGGTCCCTTTAAGGGTTCTATAGGGTTCTATAGGGTTTAAGGTTTAGGGTTTAGGATGGAGGCCTTACTAGTTAGGGTTCCTTTAAGGGTTCTAAAGGGTCTAGGGTTTAAGGCTTAGGGTTTACTTGGAGGTTCATGGGTAGTTGCAAGTAGGGTTCCTCTAAGGGCTCTGTAGGGCTTAGGGTTAGAGTATACAGGGTTCAGGGTTTAGGGTGGTTGTAAGTGAGTTCTAAGTAGGGGAACCATAGGTATAACCCGTATTAGGGGACTTCTAACCCCACTTATAACTACCCACGAACCTCCAAGTACTTTGGAGGGGTCTTATGTTTAGGTCTTCGTGGAATTTTGTATAGAAGCCTTACTAGTTATACTGAGGACTTTTCTTTGATGACTTCTGAACCCCTCCTAAAGTTAAACTTTTAGCCTCCTTATTATAGTTAGTATAGAAAACCAAAAAGTTAAAGTCCTAAGAGCCAACCAGAAGAACGCCAAGTTTTGGGAGGGTCTTGTAATTTCGTCCTCGTAGGGTCTCAAAGGCTTTTGGGCTTCGGGCCTTAGAAACAAAAAAGAGTAGGGCTCCTTAAAGGATCTCTTTTTCTTTCTTGACTGCCAAGGCCCTAAAGGGTTCTATAGGGTCGTTTAGGGCTTCGGGGCTTGATGAAACAGGATGTTTGAAGGATCCGGGACATAGTAACTAGGGTCATACATGAGGTAACTACAGTTATAAATACCTGTAAACTCAGTTAAGGTCCTTCTAAACTTACTTACTAAGTCCCATGATCCTCCACATAAGGATTTGGGGTAGATTACTATACTATAAAAGAATACAAGCCTATAAGAGGATACTATTACTAACTATTCCGACCTCTGCCCTAGCTTACGGATGCAGGGTTGCGGTGTTTAGGATAGAATTTAATGTAGGTACAGGGTTTGTCGTAGAGCGTATAGTTGCAGGGACTAAAAACGGATACCTTTACAAAATATTCAAACCTCTGTATAAAACCCCAATACTTTTTGCTTATCTAAAAACGATTCTTTAAGACATCTTTTCTCAAAACCTTATTTGGCTCCAGCGTGGTAGGCCCGAATGCCCGAAAGCCAACACCAGGGATCCTGAGGGTATTAGGGTTTGCGGCAGTTTTTTTTTTGCGGGCCCTTTTCCTCCCTGCTCCAGTCAGAAAGTTTGCGGCAGGGTTTAGGGTTTAGGGTTACGGTTCTGCCGAGGTGGGCTTTGAACAACTCGGCCCGAACAGCCACAGGGAGGTTTCTTAAAGATAAGGTTTCGTTAGGATTCGGCTTGACCAGGGCTTTAAAGGCTTGAGAAGGGCTGGAACGGGTGGTTTCTTGAACATCATGGCACCGTACAACACAGGGTCCTTACAGTAAGGATCTTATCATGTTGAGGTTTCTGTACAAGGGGCCCCCATTCTCTGAAACTCCCGCGTCGACCGAAGGCCTGGACCAAGGGCACACGCCTTTTTTTTGCACAAGCCTTACACCTCGGGCTTCAAAGAGCAACCTGTCCAGCAACATGTGCACCGGGCTTGCTGCGACGAGACCCATGAAAGCCGTGCTTCAGCGTTGCAGTCCGAGGAATAGGAACCTGCAGCTTCCTTCGGAGGGACCAGACACTTTTCAATAATGAAGAGCCCGAAATGAAAAGTCGTTATCTGTACATGGCTCGACTTTACGGGTCTACTGCTTCAGCCAAGATGGGCGTTGCCACAGCAACTGGGGCCTGCACCACCTGCAGAGATTGATCTTGATGCAACGCCAATAATGCCTCCCTAGCATCTACCTTACCCGGCCGGTAGCAGCAGCACATGAGGCACAAACTGACGAATAGTGCGATGGAACCGCCGATGCCCAGGAGGAACCCGCTCATAGCCAGACCAACGACTGCACGCTCCTCCACATAATTATACGGCTTCGTGGAATGTCCCACGCCAACCACCCAGGTTGGATATGAGGCGCTAACCTGAAAATCACCATAGGTACGTCCGCCTGGGGCAAATGTGCCCAGTGACACCAGGTGCTGGCCCTTCCAGCCATATCCGTCCCTGAGTCCCGAGGAGCAGACGGAATCCACACTGAACAGTTCCCGGGTATAGGTCTGGCGGATGACTATAGACTCGGCACGCTGCTTGCAGTCTTCCGACACATCTGAGTAGAATACGAACTTGGCATCGTCATGGTCGATATCACCCCTTACGCTTACAGTGAAGTGCGTCTCTCCGTCTGCGAGCATCTGTTGCCCAACTCTGCGCCAGGCCTCAGCAACGCCCCCGACGTAAAGGGCGACTCCAAGTACCAGGACTAGCGCCCCAACTACCGCCGTGACCTTCGCAGGCCGGTTGCAGCCGCATCCTTCACACATGGCCCCTGCAAGGAAACGTTGCACGGCGGGATTTTCAGGCTGAGCCTTCGCAACTCAGCGGCAAGGATGGAGGTGGTGGTAGTACTACTGGTAGTTGTCGTCGGAGTCGGAGTAGGAGTATTCGGCGCAGAAGTAGAAGTAGGAATGGGAATGGGGTAGTGGTTGAGGTAGGATAGGACTAGGAGTAGGAGTGGGAGCGGGAGTAGGAAGTAGTAATCGTCGTCGTCGTAGTAGTATTGATAGTAGTAGTAGTAGTAGTAGTAGTAGTACTAGTAGTAGTAGCAGCCGCGACATTAGCGACAATAGCAGTTGCTAGTGCGATAGCAGTAGCAATAGTTGTAGTCGACGTCGTAGTCGTAGTGGTAATGGTGGTAGTGATAGTAGTGGTAGTGGTGGTGGTAGTGGTAGTAGTGCTAGTGGTGGTAGTGGTGGTAGTGGTAGCAGTGGTGGTAGTGTTGGTAGTGCTAGCTGTGGTAGTGGTGGTAGTGGTGGTAGTAGTGGTAGTGGCGATAGTGGTGGTAGTGGTGGTAGTGGTGGTGCTAGTAGTAGTAGTAGTAGTAGTAGTTGTTGTTGTTGTTGTTGTTGCTGTGATAGTTGCAGTGTAGCCTTTTCAGTCGTGCTAGTCGTTGTAGTAGTTGTCTGCGTTGTAGTCGCTGTGGCCGATGTAGTCGCTGTAGTCGTAGTCGTCGTAGTCGTTGCAGTCGTTGCAGTCGTTGCAGTCGTTGCAGTCGTTGCAGCCATTATAGTCTTGATAGTCGTTGTTGTTGTAGTCGCTTGTAGTCGCTGTGGCCGTTGTAGCCGTTGTATCGTACTCGTTGTATCGTCGTAGCAGTAGCAGTAGCAGTAGCAGTAGCAGTAGCAGTAGCAGTAGCAGCAGCAGCAGTAGCAGCAGTAGTAGTAGTAGTAGTAAGTCGTAGTAAGTCGTAGTAAGTCGTAGTAAGTCGTAGTAAGTCGTAGTAAGTCGTAGTAAGTCGTAGTAAGTCGTAGTAAGTCGTAGTAAGTACTAGTAAGCAGGAGCAGCAGGAGCAGCAACAGCAGGGATCGTCGTCGTCTTTAATACTATATTGATTGCAGTCAATACTTATTCTTCGTTCGGGCTGTTGCTGTTCATCTTGCCAATGAAACGTCTGTCATCACTAAATTAGAAGCGAAAAACCAGCATGCCCGCAGTAACCCCTTCCTTCGCCGACTGGGCGTCTGGGGCGGCGTCGGAGTCCTCTCCGACTTTGCAAATCTGGAAAAGGGGTTTGTGTACTCAACTTTTTTGGACTGCGTTGCCTCTTGCCACGCGTGCTCTTACATTCGCAGCATGATCAAGCAAGGTCTGCAAGGGATCTAGCTCCTGTTAAACTGTTACCCTCAGGAAAGCGGTTGTAACAATCGTACACATACACACGCACATACACAAACATATCTACGTATGTATGTATGTATATATGTATATAGATAGGTAGATAGATAGATAGTTCCCAAGTTATTGCCATTTGTGTGTGTGTGTGTGTTCTCAGGTGTTTTTTGGTAACGGACTTAAAGTTCCCTCAGCAAGACCCCAGGCTATGGAGTTAGGGTGTAGGCATTCCGATCGAGTTCAGGATCGTTTTCATCGGCCCTTGACCCTCTGCTACACAAGATCACATAGAGAACAAGGCCTTTTAGGTTTCAGGGCTTGCCGCTTTCCATGTTCTTGCCATTGTGCAACAACAAATGGGCCTCGGAGAGACAGACAAACAGGCGACCCTCCCAACCCCGAAGCCTAATTTACCCAAGACGCCCAACCACAGAACCCGCAGAACCAGCAGACTCACTCAACCGAAACAGCACTCAAGATTTTTTTGCATCAGGACTTCTACAATCGCCTGGCGCCCCTGAACTTGAAAGCCATTTTTGCAACTGCAGGCTTGGTGACTGCGAGAAGACATGCGCTGGACCCCCCTGCGTCATCACAAACCCGAGAACTGCAGCACAGGCCCAGGCAACCCCAAACCCTAATAGAGGGGTCTTAACACTCATACGAGGGTTTTGGAGTATACCTACTATACTTCCTTTAAGGAGCCCTAATAAATGATGTTAGTAATGGCTTGCATACTAAACCCTGAACACCCTAAACCCTAAAAACCCTCAACCCCTCCCTAAACCCTAAACCCCCTCCCTAAACCCAAAACCCTCACGCCGCGGCCGTGTCCGAAACTCCAGCGACCCGGGAGAGAGCTCGAGCCGGGAGGGCGTTCCACGGTCGCGCCGGGACGCCTTTGCTTCTGATTCGGGGGTTTAGGATTCTTTTTTGGGGGGGTTTCGGGTTCTTTTCGAGGTTTCGGGTTCTTTTTGGTGTTTCGGGTGAGGGTTAGGGGTTCGAGAGTTAGCGGTTAGGAATTTGGGTTAGGGGTCAGTGCGGGGTTTGGGGCTAGGGTTTGAAGGGGCTCGGCTCGAGGGTTTCTGGCTTTTTCCTGGCACCACCGTCGAAATCTCCAGGATGCAAGGTTTTTTTTTAAACGACCCTTTTTCGTCTCGCAGATCCGAGGATGCAAGTTTTAGGGTTGAGGCTGATGGGCCCAAGGTCTAGGATGCAAGCTCTGTTAGGGTTTAGGGTTTAGGGTTTATGGTTGAAGCTCAGGATTCAGAGTCTCGGGCTTGTTTAGGCTTTGCGGCTCATGGTTTCCGGGTTTGAGTTTTAGGACTTTGTAATGGCTATACGATGCTTTCCGCATGCAGGTGTTCTGATCTGAACAGGCCCCAACTTCGTCGGCACCCTGCAAGATAGGGTCTGGGGAGGAAAGTTCCATCGTGCGGCCCAGCCTGCGCCTCAAACCCCCTCAGCTGGCGACTATGACATGAGTCTGAGTGCTAAAAATGGCACTGACGATCCCGAAATCTTGAATCCATAATGGATCTTAATGGCAGGCGGCTTCATTGTTGGGCTTGCGCCCTCCGCCCATCAAAATGCCAAACCCCAAACTCCAGAAAAACGTCGAGATCGCCACAAAAAACCCTCAAAAGCCGTAAACTCGAATGACCTATTCAACTCGAGTACAAACCCTCATAAAACCTCCAACATCAACAGCCGAAGCACGGAACCCTGTCGCCGGAGCGCAGCACTTTCCTGGCTGGAGAACTCCAGAGACTCTAAATCCACCCACGATCTGGGTGGTTTAAAAAATTAGGGTCCCCTTTTGGGCCCCTATGATAATGCGGCCACCTAATATTTAGGGCACCCAAAAAGGGACCTTAACTTTGACAACTACCCATCTGTGTTTAGGGCTTCCTCAGTTTCGGGCTTAAGGTTTGCCCTTCAGGGCTTCGGGATTCAGGAGTTTGCTCTTTAGGGCTTCGGGATTCAGGAGCCTTTTGCGAACTGGCCTGCTGCGGCTCCGAACCCGAAATCCGAAACTCCAAACCCTAAAGCTCAAAATCCGAAACCCAGAAGCCTGAAGCCCAAAATCCGAAAAACCTGAAGCCTAAAGCCCAAAATCCGAAACCCTAAAACCTGAAGCCCAAAATCCGAAAACCTAAACGAACCCCTCCCGAAGAAGCAGCCGGACTCCTGCCGCCCTCGCGCAACGGCCTCTGCGATGCCCTGGCATCCGGGCGACTCCAAAATCCGGTTTAGGGTTTAGGGCTTAGGGTTTAGGGTTGAGGGGTTAAGTTTAAAAAATGTTATCCCTTAGGGTTAGGGTTTAGCTTTTGAAGAATGTTATCCCTTAGGGTTTAGGGCTTAGCTTTTAAGGAATGCTTAAACCTATACTTATAATAAGGAACCCCTTTAAATAGTATTGGTATTGGTAATTATTCAGGCCTCTATATTAGAGGAGTTAATTATTACATGATCCCACGCCACAAGAACGTTGAGCAAAACCAAATTTCCCCGCCTGGAGTCGGGCCGCCAGGCGCTCTCTGACGGCCCGCAGCAGCTCTGCAGGCAGCGCCGCAGCTGGAGGGGCTCCAAGGTTAAGCTTTGTTGTTTGCTTTTCCCAAAGGTTGTCAAAATTTTTATGCAAGCTACAGGCTTTGGGAGGGCTCTAGGGTTTTCGCATGGGTTTGCTTTCAGGTGTGAACCCGTCGCACTGGAGGATCAGGATTAGGATTTTATGAGTTAGGTTTCAGACGGTTCAGGGTTTAGGGCTGCAGGATTTTTCATTTGGGGTCTGGCACCTGCACAGTTGGCAAAAGATTGAGACCGATTTCGCCTCAAACGCAGCGTGCTTCTGGAACGAACGATACATGGCAGGTATTCCTGGAGCAATCTTGGCCCGTCAACCTGTGACCTTGGAACTCGGCCTCTTGCCAAGAAAGGAGACGTAGGAAATCCGCAAGTCCTTGGAGCCACGAGCCCGCCGTACCCTAAACACCACCTAAAGCCCGAAAGCTTAAACCCTTTTGAACGAGGTCTCTCTGAAGTGCCTCCAAGTTGCCTGCCATCGCAAAGCTTAAACCCTAAACCCCAAACCCCCTAAAGCCTCAACCCTCTCAAGCCCTAACTCTGAAGCCCTGGGGCCTTCATCCTCAGCGGCCTCTGACAGCCAGGCAGACCGCTCGTCGAACTCTAGGAGCGCCTTGCAAACGGCAAACGCATAGAGAGAGAAAGTAGTTGCACATACATGAGTAGGAACATAAGTATGTGTATGCCAGTCCATATGTACACACACATGTGTCCACTATGGCACCGACATTTTTTTAGCACTCGCACTCGACAAGCAGGCGAGGTTTGGGGTGAGGCGTGGCACCGACATACACCTGCATGCACACTGCACAGGTATACAGTATACATGTACGTATGAATTTGCGTGTGTGGGTATGCGGGTGCATGTGTGTGTGTGGATGTGTGGATGTGTGGATGTGTGGATGTGTGGATGTGTGGATGTGTGTGTGTTGGGCGTGTTTGTGAGCCTCTGTGTATGTATGTATGCATGCAAGCATGCAAGTATGAATGTATGCATGTATGTATGCGTATGTATGTATGTATGTATGAATGTATGTATGCATGTAGGCGTATGTATGTATGTAGGTATGCATGTGTATGTATGTATGCATGTATGTAAATACGTATGCATGTATGTATGTATGTATGGCTGCATGGTTGAATGTCTGTCTGTATGTATGGGTATATGTCTGTATGTATGCTTGTGTGTGGGCGTGTGGACCTGTAGATGCGTGTGTCGGCGTGTGGGTGTGAGTATGTGCATCTGAGGACACGCGTATACATGCATGAATGCATGAATGCAAAGTACATATGTAAGCATGTACCCAGGTACATGTATCTATGATGCATGCATGTATGTATAAGATACGTGCGTGTGTGTGTGTGCATGTGATGGATTAAAGTGTGTGCGTGTGTCTACATGCACGCATGTGTGCATGTATGCATATACGAATGCATGCATATATGTATGTATGTATGTATGTATGTCTGTGTGCATCTGTGCATGTGGGTATGTATGTATGTATGCATGCATGTATGTGTGCGTATGCTTTCATATACATGTCTGTGTGTGTACACATGTGTATATGTATGTCTATGTGCGTATACGAACATATAAAACACATGCACCCACATACATATATACATATACACATACTGTGTATACGTACGAAACATGGATGCATGTCTGTATGCATGCATCCATGCATGTACGCATGCGTGCATGCATGTATCATGCACCTCCTGTAACTGCAGTGGCTTCAGCATCGGTTTTTTTTTTTTGAACGCCTGTTTCCGCCTAGCAGTTAAGGTCGGCTGAATCCGCAGCATCGGGTTTAGGGCTTAGGGCCTAAGGTATAGGGTTTAGGGTTTCGGGTGTAGGGTTGGTCTTCAGAACAACCCTCAGCCTGAGCGGTCAAGAAGGAGCGTGATTTCATTGCTTTTCACTTCGAGTTCGCAGGCTGCGAGTTTCAGGGAAGCGTAGCGCGAGGTTGAAATGCTGGGCCACGACCACTCCAGAAAAAGGCTTAGCCACGCCTGGGCTTTCCTTCTCACAGAAGATCCCTGATCCATACTGGAAGGATACTTACCATAGTTGAAGCTTCATTCCTTCCCGAAGCCCTTATAAGACCCTTACATTTTTTTGTCCATACCGATCCATCCTAAACCCTAAACCCTAAAACCCCAAACCCTAAACCCTAAAACCCTCCGGCTCGCCTCCTCCACGGCGCTGTCATCTTCCCGGGCATCTGCAGAAGAAGGGCTGCCCACCTCTGGGGTTTGTATAAGGGCCCGTTACGGCCCCTATAAGGGGGTTTCCGAAAATAGGGGACCCTAATTATAATACAGTACCCTAAATAGTAGGATCCTTATTATTATAAGGACCCCAATATAAGGTACCCTAATTCTCGGAAACTCCCATAGGGGGATTACGAAGGGATCAGGCTTTGCAGTTTGGGGCTCGGGGGTTTGGGGTTTTTGGGTTTAGAGATTTTGGGATGAGAATCCCTCTGCAGACTTGGCCTGATTCTTACTTCCCCAACAAGCCACAGAAATGAAAGGTTAAACTTTCCCGCTCCTACTAAACAATAACCCTAAACCCTAAACCCTAAACCCTAAACCCAATAAGCTTTGAAAGGTTGGGCAGTGGGGACCCGGGGATCTAGCGTTCTGAGGCTCCGAATCCCCCTGTGCCCATGCATGCCCTGACCCTGGACCCTTGAACCCAGGTTTCTGCGCCGATGCTTGCGAAAGGAAGCCCCCGACTTACACGGGGGCCTAGATGTTGGCGTAGAACCGAAGGTTTTTTGTGCATGGGGTCGCGGGCTTCTACCAACTGGCTCAGCAGCGGCGGTGCGATCAACTCTTGCATTCAGCAGTTTAGGCTCACAAACCGAAATGCCCAAGCATCGAAACCCAAACCCCGAGCCACTCCCAAGACACAAAACCCCAATGCCCAAGCCCCCAAGCCAAAATTCCCAAACCCCCTGAACCCTGATCTCCCGGCTATGGGGGGCATCCTTTCAACGAATCCCTTACAGGAATTCTTTAAAGGATGCCTTTGCAGGAACCTTTCGAAAAAGCCCGATTCTACAGCCCTCTAAACCCTTCTCGTGGTTATGGACCCCTGTTATCGAACCCTAACATCCTAAAGGGGAGTCCTTTAAAGGAGCCCTATTCCAAAGCCCTCTCCTGGTTGGGGCGCCAAGAGCTGGCAGCGGTGGTGAACTTCTTGGCGATCTCCTGACAGCTCACGAACCGAAAAATAGCAGCAAGTTTGAGGTTTGTTAGAGTTTAGGTGGGTTTAGGGTGTTTTTTTCCGAGTGTGGGTTTGGGGTTTAGGCGCGAGAGTTTACGGTTTAAGGTTAATCAATCTTTTTTTATCGGCCCTTCTCCTTTCCCACGAATGCCAGTGTTAAGGGCTCAGGCATGAGAGCTCAGGGGTTTCAGGTTTTTTCTTGTCAATCCGGCAAAGCCACATGAGGTTCATGGTTTACTGTCTCGGGTTGGCGTGCAGAAAAAGCTGAGCACTCTTACGAAACAACTGTGTCCCAACTTAACTTTTGATACCATGAGACAAGATTACATGACAGGGTGTTTCGGCACGGGAGTTGCTTCCTTCGGAGCCCCATCAACCCACCTGAGAGAATGGCACCCCCTCCTACCGCGAGCGCCTGCATCCCGAGTCTACCCTACCCGAGTCGAAAAGCATAGCTTGTCTGTGCTGAAAGGCATGAACACTCAGATCTAGCACGCCCAAATGGTGCATGTCAAGGGCCAGAATAAACAAATGCCGATGAAAGCACCCCTGATCAGAATAGGGGGCTGGATTTTTTCCGGAGTCCGGAAACTTCAAACTTTAAGCCCTTAGTATTAGTGTTGCGGCACCTCCACCAAGGGATCAAGCAGCCGGCTCCGCAGCGAGTGCTCCGCGGCGGAGACGGGACCCGCAGCTGCAGCGAACAGTGGGGTGCTGGGGGTTTCGGGTATAAGACTTCGATTCTCACAACTCGCACTACTCTCTGGTGCTTGGTAGGGAATGGGCGAATGGATCCCTATAATAGTCCCTGTATAGTCCCCAATAATAGCTTCCATAATCCATTCCCCCATTCCCTACTAAGAACCAGACAGACCAGGCAGGCAAGACTTCACACAGGTTTGGGTAAGGCGATGCTAATGTCGACTGGCGGATGCCTAGGAAGACCCGCACCGACACGATTAAGCAAGAGCTGAATTTTTCCCTCCGGGGTTTTTTTTTTAGGGAGGCCTTGCGCGCTCTGTGCGTGCGCGCTTTGGCGCCAACTCGAAAGACGATTTCCGCAACTTTCTCTGTACTAAGACGTACTTCCAGTGTGGTCCTGTTAGGGGGGTTGCGGTGTGGTTCCAGCNGCGCGCTCTGTGCGTGCGCGCTTTGGCGCCAACTCGAAAGACGATTTCCGCAACTTTCTCTGTACTAAGACGTACTTCCAGTGTGGTCCTGTTAGGGGGGTTGCGGTGTGGTTCCAGCAGTCCGGGAAGTTCAGTTTGGTTTGAACCTCTATCCAATAAGGAAACTGCATACCTCTTCTCCTGCCTTGGTGAAGAATCCTATCCTTGAGGGCGCCCGTAAAGACTACGGAGTGCATTGG